>WBNH01009982.1:11767-48696 GCA_013401255.1 Urocolius indicus | reverse complement strand
GGGCGACTCAGGGACACTCTGGGTATCTTCCCCCCCCCCTCCATCCCAGAGCATCAGAGGTTGAGGGATACTGAAGGGATGGGGATGAGGAGAGGCCCAGCACCGACACCACAAGGCGGGTTCGAGGCAGGAGGTGCGAGGCTCGCTTTAGGATGAGCCAGGCTGTGCTGGGCTTCGAGTGAGCCCAATGGTGGATGACAAGGCGTGTGACCTGGTGGCATTGCTGCCAGGGCTGGCGAGTGCTGGCGACTTGGCGGCGGTGACCCGCAGCAGCACCTCACAAACCCGTCACCAAGCCAAGGCTGGATGGCAGGGCTGGCTGGGATGGGGTGTTCCTGTCAGGCGGTCGCGCTCACCTCGCAGTTCAACGGCACCTCATGGCGTGTGCCCCAGCATCGTCTTGACCCTCAGGATATCCCGTCTCCTTCCCCAGCGCTGGTAGTGGAGGCTGCCCTGTGTGGGGATGGATCCAGTGGTGCAGGGTAGAGCAGGATTGTCGCAGCTTCCCTTCAGGAATGCTCCAGAACTTGGTACGTTGGACTCGACCAGCCTTCCTGTTGGAGAGGGTATGTATTTGTTTATTCAGCTGGATGCTCAACACAATGCAAGGCAGAATTGTGACAAAGTCATTGGCTTCCAAAGTCAAAGCAATGAAAGGTTTTAATGCAGCTCTCAGCCCAAGCCTGCGAACTATACATTTTGTACTGCTGTGGAGTCTGGAGGCACTTCCTTCACGTGCTTCACCTACTGCACAGTGGTTTCGAAGACCGCACGGAGCATTCGCAGGACATTTGGGTTGTTCCTTTTATTGGAATCAGCCTGAGCGCATAGGCCAATATGGGTTTTGTTTGTTGTGCCTTGGCTGTAATACTCCTGAATGAAACACGACGTCGTATTTTTTTTCATTAACATTTGTTGGTACAACTGTAAAACAGCCATGTTTTAAATGTTGGAATGGATGGTTTATATTTGACCACATTTTCTCTCATCTGGTGTTGATTAAAAGTTCACTTAAGGGTTGTTTCTACAGTCTCTACAGACTTTAATCCCATGAAGATTTGCATATCTGTTTAACCTGAAATACCTGAGAGGTCGTATTTCCTTTGCAAAAACCAGCGTGACCTTTCAAGGTTAAAACCTAAATATTTAGGGCTTTGTAACGTTGCCTGTGATTTTCTTGTTTCTCCAATAACCAAGACACCCAACTTGCTAGCAAGACATAGGCCTATTCAGAAAAAAAAAAACCCTGAAACTGTGCATAAAATACAGATTATTGCCTCTTTTATGGTGAACCATGTCAGACATTACCAGCACCCACAAGCAGTTGATAAAGAACAATGTGTTCCCTTCTCTTTCCTCCTTAAATAATCTAACTGCTAATTAAAACTTTGTCTTAAAAGAGGAATCTCGGCTTCCTAGCTTTATCTGATTTGCACAATTAAAGGGTGGTATTAAGCAGCAGCTGCATTTCAATAGCGAATGAAGTGATCCTTACATAAACACTGTCCTTCATCTGGCCTAAAATGCTAGATACATAACATTGGGATTCATTTTAGGAAATCTGTCAAGTCTCTCTTCAGAAATGAGTGCATTCCAAGGACGGTGAAATAATGAATGTAATAATTTAAGGAGCTATGAATAATGCTTTTCACTTACACATTAATCCTCGTCCTCAAGCATAAAGTAATTCTAGTTGATGAGTCACTTTGTGAGATTTCTTGAAGAATTTGGTGGTTTGTGTTTTTTTTTAATGGCAAAAGATGTTGTCTGTAAACTGTGAGTTTGCTGTGAAATTTAGCAATTAATGAAGAAAAGAGACTTTTCATCCTCAGCTAGCTACAGATGAAAAGAATCTTTTAGTGTTTTTAATGGTCACAAAACACAGTAACAATAAAAGGTGTTAATACGACTTAATCTTGATATTGCTTTTTGAATAGTTAGAAATTCCAGTATAGTCTAAATATAGGACTGCCACATGTCAAGGTTCCCTTGCACTTATCCACTAGTGCCCCGAGCAGACGGCAGAACACGTGGATGTTGTGCATAAAAGGCCACTGTGCATGCACAGATTTCCCCAGAGCATGTGTGTAACAGCACAGCTGTGCTGTACATGTGCGGGTCGTCTGAACACTGGAAATGCACGTATTTCAGAATGGGATTTTCTAGGAAGGCAGAAAATACAGAGAGAAGGCGGCAACAACCCTCTTAAAACAGAAATATGTTGAGGAGTGCAAGTATTCAGAAGTCAGGGGGAGACCTTAAAAATACGAGGTTGATTTATGAATTAAGATCTTAAAGATAACAAACTCGCTTTTGTTTTTTTTGACTTCTGGTATCTGAGGCATTGTAGTGCCAGTGCCTTCACATTTTCAGGCTTAAGCTTGGAAAGTGTATATGTGGGAGAATTGTTTGTTTGTTTCGTTTAATTAAACCTGTGTTTTCCTTTAATCACAACTCCAAACGCTCAGGCATTTAGAATAACCTCAAACACCGTGAGACTTCCATTAATGTCACAAACCTTGACAAAAACTGTTAGAACTTCTTGGAGCTGCACTGTAAATTTCCATCATATTTTATCAAATGAAAACGTTCTAGAAGTTGTTAAAGCCTGCTAATGGGTACAAACATCTTCATTTCATTGCATGGTTCTCACAAGTAAATTATGGAGTTGGTGGAAACATTTGAACTTTTAAGCATGCAACTCAAAACGCTTCCAGACCACTAAAGCAAATATTTTGTTAGAAATAGATCCTGTCATGAAAAGAGATCGTGAGGAAACCATACGCTGTTGAAATCTGTGCCTGGTGGAAGCTTTGCTTTAGCTGATGCTGTGGATGGATGAAAGGGTGACAGCAAGTGTGGGCCATTTTAAACCAGATCAGCCCCAGTGTGTTCTCTAGACATCTCTTAGCCTGTTCTCTGAATAGAGCATTTGAACTAGAACAGGAGGTTGTCCAGCTTGTGCAGACTTGACTTACTTTTGACTCTAAATGAACTGTATGTGTATTAATGTACCTAAAAAAGACACTGTCTAACATGTAGATAACGTGGTGGTGACTGGTGTAGAACAGACCTCGATAAATGCCTGGATAAGGCAGGGAAAAGATAAGATTGTGCCACAGTATTGTCTTTTAATTGCTTTTTTTTATTTGCCCCTGGAGTGCCCGTGCTGTAATCTGCTGCACAATTCTGCGTGAGACTATTTGTCTTTGCAACAGTGACATTTAAAAAAGGAGCCATGAAACTCCTTTCACATGCAGCTACAGTTCAGTGAACCGGATGAGTGATCTTTCCACATACCCATGGGCATGCACAGCTGAATTTAGATCACCCAGAAAACCTGTCATACTGAGATCTAGGCCCTCCTTCCCTCTGTTCCAGCTCAGGTTCTCTTCAGAGAATTGCAGTTGCAGGTGCTTACCATACTGCTGAGTACTTTGGGCCAAACACAGATTAATAATGATGAATAATCTTGTTGCCAGTGAGTTCAGTGAGCATCCAAATAGGACAGGCTTTGTAAGATGGACTGAGAAACGTGGCTGTTACGTATGTTATACCCTCATCTGAGGCCCAAGGAGAGACTCCAAAGAACAATGTGGCATGTACCGTGTAAAAACAACGTGTTACCTCCCCTGACTTCCAAGATTCTGCATTAGGAGAGGTTGAAGCAGTGTAGATTAGAGCACTGTGGCGATACTGGGGAGTCACTCCTGTACAGCCATGCTTTGTGCTGCTAACA
Organism: Urocolius indicus; assembly: GCA_013401255.1. NCBI lineage: Eukaryota > Metazoa > Chordata > Aves > Coliiformes > Coliidae > Urocolius > Urocolius indicus. The sequence goes on along the minus strand of WBNH01009982.1, from coordinate 44,957 downwards.
GTGGGCTTTCCTGAGCAACATCCAGACATTCTTTCAGGTTGTCCTCAACCTCTCTATAGATTCCTTCTTTTGTTAGGACAGTGTAAAGAAGGCTTGGAGTTGAAATATGGTGCTTTGGCTGTTTTGTTCCTATGGTTGTGGGAGACCAAAGCTGGATATGACAAGAGGCCAGTTCTGCATTGTGTGGAGAGATACACTAGGCAGTGCTAACGGGAGCAGGAGCTACAGCTTCCCTGAGTCCCAGTCCTCAGCACATTTGGCCTCACTGCACAGGGAAGACACGTTTAAAGCTCCAAAGGGAGAAGGAGGTTGAGTCTGGTCTGGGTATGACAAAATGGAGCCTGACAGCTTGATTTACTGCTCTCCCAGCTGGTCCCTGAAACTTAAAAGCATCCCTTCAGCGAAGCAGTAGTGATGACTTAGGAGGAGGTGAGCAGCCTTTTCTGTCCCGGAGATGGGCAGAACTGCTGAAACCACTTTGTTTAGATGGCCCCTGCACTGTAGACACTTCCAAGGCAGGGCTACAATGACATAAGCAAAAACCCAGTGAATATTGCAGTGGAAAAAACACTTGCTAATGGAGTCAGATCTTAGGGCCTGAACAGATGGGAGGACAGGCAGGCCCAGGGCCAGCAGCGAGGTGGGTTTGTCTCTCGGCTCTTGAGCTGCTCTGGCTTTGTCCCCCAACTTGGGGGGGCTGGCTGGCCCAGCCATGAGGGATTTGCATTTCCCTGGCACTGAGGATGTCAGGGGCCTGCCTCAGGGAGGTCCCCTGGGGATTTGAGGACAAAGGGGAGCAGGAGGCTTGGAAACCACAAAGATGAAGGAAAGAGAGAAGCCAAGTTTTAAAAAGCGAGGCATTCAGCCTGCTTAGTCATAGATACACAAACGCAGGAGGGCTGGCAGGGGGCTATTTTCATCCTGAAACTCCCCCTCACGTCCCAGACTCGCTTGGCTGTATTTGCCGTTGAGATAACATCCCCTTCCCCCACCACTCAGAGATTATTGAAGGAGAAGCCGTTTCAAAAGGAAAAGAAAGGAGGGGGAAAAAAAGGCAGTTGCCTTGCTCTGCCTGCAGGAGAAATGTCAGGAAGTGTCTGGTGATGGGTGGGATGAAAGGAGGAAGCTGAACTCTAAAGAGAATATTCTAGCTGTGCCCGTGCAAACAAATACCCCTCTGTATTTTGCTTGATAAGAACATCCAGGAGCGAGTCTTCCTGTGTGAGGGCAGGACGAGAGTGGAGCAGTCACTTACATGTCTCTGTGGGATTCATTTGTGAGGCATTGGGTTATCCACAGTGCTCCGTGAACTGGAGGGTGAAAAGATGTAAACAGCTTGGAAGAAATACAAGCATCATCAATTATTAATAGTGTCTTTTTGTAATGGGAATGATCAAGTATTAATTATGAAGTCAATTTCTATTTGGATGTATTTATGGGTGTATAGGATATTTGGACCAGGATTTAAGTCCAGTGCAATCAAGCTTTTATTCTAATCACAGTAATTATAAATCTATCCTGCTTTTTTCTTTATAAGTCTAAAGAACACAAGCTTTTGTTTGCAAACATGCCAGGCATCAGGTTTTGCACACCAAATATGGCCATTCTCAGATCCCCAAAGTGGCTCTGGTTATAAATACAAAGGAAATTGTTTTCATTCGTTGTCACCGTGCAGTCCTGTGGAAATGCACAGATCATCCCAAAACACAGACAGTGATAAGCACATGGGATTTCTGAAATCCCAGAGCCAATGGTGATAAAGGAACTTAATTGCATATGTCATGAAATATTTAAACAGGGAGTGCCCAACACGTGCCAACGTGGTAGCTCGACTTTGACTTCACTTTTACTTCTGTACGATAAGCAGCTGATGCTACTCTTTGGCAGTGACCCTCAATCCTTTTTACTCTGTGACCTTAAAAAATGTCAGTAGACCATTCACCAGTCACCGATTTTTGCAGTGCTTTTCAAGTTTATTTTGGGTGCTGAGTGATCTGTCGTGAAAAAGGCTTTGGCAGAAGCACGGGATTTGGAGGAAGAACTGAGTTTCTTATTTAACTACAGACCATCAGCTAGATGTATCCTCAATGCATCTAGCCCATAGCAGTTAGCAGGTGGAGGTTAGCCTACAGAGCAAGCAGAAAACTTGTCTTTTGTGCAGCAGGTATTCTTTCGTGGTCATTAAATAATTCTCAGCCTTATTCACATCTTGCTTGTGCTATGAGTGTAGATTTATTGACAAGTTGTTCCTAGTGGAGATGCAGTTTATAGGAGCAGAAGTTTTGTAGCAGCTTCTTGTGTCAAGGCACAAAAGAGGAAATACAAATTTTCTCCTTGCTTTTGGTTTTTCATCTACTCCTCTCTCCTTGATGAAAAACTAAACTCCCAGTCTAGGTAAACTTCCTTCCTGTGGCATAACCCTGTGCTTCTTTGATCAGCAGTGGAAGAGTTGGTGTTGGCAGCAAGCTGTCATCTCTGAGCACCCAGAGGAAGGCAGGGGGAGATAAATAAAGCCTCAGTGAGACATTGGTTTGGACTTCTTGCAGGCCTTGCTAGGCATTGTGATACAGTGATGTTTAGAGAGTATTATTTGCTATAATAAGATGCCAAAGCTGATTTTAAAGAAATAAAAGTGAACTGTTGGGCTTCTGCAAAATCTGAGTCTGCTTCAAGGTCACAAATTGTGCCTGGGACGGGCATCAGGTTGTCAGGCCTATAATCCTCTGGGAAGTGTGCTCGGCTGCCTGATGCTACTTACAGACTGGTTGTTGCTTTTAACATCATCCTCAATTTTGTGCTGTGACTACATCACTTTTTCCAGATGCAGAATAAATCCACTCATTTGAACACTTCTACCATTTTTATGTCATGGAAAATAAAAGGTTTTATCATTTTCTTGTGGCTAAGCCTCCCTTTTGTGTGAGTTCATGCTTCAGAAATGGATTTAAAAATATTACCCAGACATTGCCAGTCTTTAAATTAAGGAAGTCACGGCAGTCTGATGAAATACAGCATTGTTAGTCTGTTCACTTTTTATGCCCCACTTACATTCTTCACATAGCCAAACATTAACCAGAAGTGCAGCTCAGAGCTGCTGGTATTTTTGCAGAGCTGATGTATCTGTTTGCTGCTTGTCTCGCCTGTTAGAATGAAGAACGGGATTCTCTTTAACAGCTGCCTCCCATTTTTGTCACATATTTATTGTCAATGACAACATTTTACATTCTCTTCATAGAAGGACTGGAAGCTGTTAAATGTAGGGCAGCAGGACAAATTTTCCTTCTGCATATCTTGTTTCTCCTCACAGCTGAAGGAAATGCACAGATTGATGGCTTTGTCATACAACTGTGCTGAGTGCTTCTGCAAGCCACTGAGCATCCTTAACTCCAATTGACTTCATTGGAGGCAGAGGGCTCTTGGAGCCTCTTGGAAGACAGACTTGTCATGCTCAAGTGTGCCTTCAGGAGACAGGCACAGGGAGCACAGGCATCATTCTCCCCACTGGCCTAACACAGCTACTGCTGAGAGAAGAGAACATGCAGCCAGGGGAAAGGAAAGGGAGGGAAAGGCCAGTTGTTCAACTGCTCAAGACACCAAATTCCTCCTCTAGCCTTTCTATGGATTGCGTGATCTCGGACAGGTCACAGGACTTCCCAGTCTTGCAGCTCTCTATTTTTAAGCTGGGGTATGAAGTTAACTGTGTTAAAGGCAATGAGATGGTCAGATACAATGGCAGTGGGAATGCATGAGTATGAATGCTAAGTAGTTGCACTTCTCAGGTTATAATAGAGGTTTATAATGTTTCCTTCTTGGGTTCAGTGATCCCACTGATTCTTTTTGCAGTCCCAGTGCTTTTGTTACCCACAAAGCCTTTCCTCGTGAAGACCAGAACACAAAGCAGTGTCACAAAACCAACTGAGGAGTAAAGCAACGTTCTTGAATCTGCTAAATAGTGCAAAGTAATTATAATCAGCCTAGAGATTCCCACTGTGACCTTCCATACCAACTGCATTGCCCATCGTAGGAAAGGAGGGAGAAGAGGGAAAGGGAAATGAGGGGACATGGCTGGGGAATCTCCTGTTTCCCTTCCTCACTGGTCTGCTGCATGTTTCTTTTGTGACTTTTAATGCGAGTTTCTGTTTTCACAGAGGGCTCGAAACCACTGCTGCTTAAGACATGTCAGTGATTTAATTCAGTTCAGAGAAATTAGAACTGGAAAATCTCTCAACTTCCAAGTTGAGAGAAGAGTCTCCAGCAGAACTGTGAATATGTGGTGTCTGCAGTGATCGGATAGCAGACTTCCTTGCAAATTCAGTATAACCTTCTTTCTTTTGACCCTGATTCAGATCTTTGTTGTCCCATAAGGAACCAAGATTATATCCACTGAAGTCCATGATGTTACTGTGCAAAGACAACCAACTCCTCCTTCCTTTCTTTCAATCTCATTTGCCTTGACCATCACTGTCATCTCTTATCTGGCTCTGCATCACCTTCATTCATTTAGGTTAAAAAACGGCCTGTAGGCATATTTGTCATGGTATACAGGAAAAAAAAACCCTCTTGGAGAGCAGATTTAGTGCACTCTGAAGGAAGGAGTGAAAACAGTGCAGGAGGGAGTGGAGATTTCTCATCATTGAATGCCACAGGAAAGTTGCTGAGAGCTCTGCTGTGTGGCTGAGCAGCTGTTAGAGCAATTAGCCACTCCTTTGCCCTGCCCCTCAGCTTTGTGTACCAGCTGTTGCTGGAGGCATTTTACTTCCTCCTTTACTCTATAAAAAGTGAGGCTGTTATTCATGAAACTGTATTGAGCCCTTGAATTCCAGACAGGTTTGTTTTGAGTGCAACACAGGCTTGACCAGCAAAGCCTGCAGCAGAGTAAGCACGTTGGCCTTTGCTTTCTGGATCCCTCACTGCTCTGATCTCCCTGTCCACTCCTTTTGCTTCCTGATTTGCAAAAGCCCTGAGCATCCCTACTTCTGTGACATACTTGAATTTGTGCAAACAGCCCTTAAAACTGTTTCCCTCCTGGTCAAAAGTGCTGAGGGAATGCAGCCACAGCAGCTCCTCACAACGTTTAGTTACTTCTTTATAGCTGGTACCTGTTAGTGCAATTCATGCAGTTCTACTGTTTGTACATGGGACACTTAGAGAACCTCATGGGGTAATTACTCTCAATTAGCAGGTTGGACACATGCAGCTCTTTCCTCTTATGATCTGCAATTAATAATATAGAGATAATGCAGGTTGCTTCTTGGCAGTCTTTTGTTTATGTTGATAGGAGGAGGGAAGGGTTTAGGGAAAAATGATGGAAATCAGCCATCTGCTGAGATCTGCACCTTCCTTACCTGAACATTACCCAGAGCTTCATGGCAGCTGAGACATTCACAACCTCAGATGACCTCTAGATGGTCCCTAGATGATCTCTAAAGGTCCCTTCCAACCCCTACCATTCTGTGATTCAGATACCTCAGTGTCAGCCTGATTCCTTCTTTCAAATATTCCCCTCTTTGGTCATGACTACTTCTTCCCACGGCTGAATTCACTTCTTTAGGTGGGTTGCACAGTACGAAAACACTTCAGAGATGGTAACATTGGTGGCATATTTTAAGTAGACATGAATATTTTGAGACAGGGGAAGGTCTTGAGTTCTTTTTTTTGCTTCTCTCAACAGGCCTTGTTAAACTAAACCTATGTATCTCATATACCAAACATCCAGATACGAATCAATATGAAGCATGGAGAAACACTACAGAGCTGCTTTGAATGTTATTGTAGGTGTCATAAAGAGTTTCCAGTCTCAGACACAAGGTTTATTTACAGTGGAACATTCTAGGGAGAACATCTCAAGCTCTTTTTTTCCCCTGGGTGTTTGTTTTTGTACAAAAACTGCGAGCTGCCTAGTGTGAAGAGTTACTGATTCTTACCAGGGGTCATTTTTGTTTTGAGTCCTCCTAGCTACAGCAATGTTTCTCTGATTTCAAGCCCAGGATAAATACTCGTATTGCAGGTACAAAGCATGTGACCATATCTTGGCCTCTCCTGGATGTCTCTCCATATACCTCCGAGAAACATGGAATATCAAAGCTACTTTGTGGGCTTCAGAGGAGTTGTACAGATTTATGCAGGTCTAGGAGCAGAATTCGATCCTTCCTTTCTTTCAAAGGATGCTAAAAATCGGTAGCTCCCTAAAATACAGTTCCCTTAGAACACAACAAAGGTGAAAACAGCCCATTTACACTCAGCATTTGTTGTCTCCTGAACAGACCTAAACAGGGAGGCAACGCCAGTTGTTTGTGTGCAGAGAGAGCCGGTCCCAAATTCCTTCTTCCAGTGCTTTAACCTCTGAGACACCTCGTGGTGGAAACATTTACTGCTTGCAGAGAGGAGCTGACATCTCAGAGAGGATCCATTTTAAAACAGAGCTTGGGGCTTCCATTCTGCTGCACTGGGAAGTGGTTGAAGTCAAACAGCCAGTACAACACTTACTTGGGAAAAGGTCAATGTACAACAGGTTTTTATTTAAAGAAAATATAAAGCCCGAGGGAAATTCACTTAGTGAAGAGGAAAGTCAGCCCCTGGCTGCCCAGGGTTTGCACAAATATTGATGAGGTTGATATTATTTTGTCGCAAGAACGCAACAGTTACCATTTCTGCGCAAAAGAAAGCAAGCCCGTGGCTTTCACTTTGAGTTCCACGTGGCCATTGGATCTTCAGACCTGAAACTGAATGCAAAACATCCGTGGGAGCCTGGGGAAGCAGGATGGGTGGAAACCTGTGTGAAGTGTGGAAGCACAACGTCACGTTCTCACACTGTCACATCACCAGTGCAACATGGCCAAAACGGGTGGCATGGGCTATAATAGGAGCTGCTTCAGTCCTGTTTTCTGTATTGTAAGATGGAACCCAAGGATCATAATGATTTTTTTTAATGATGAGTTTTGCCAGCTGCTTTATTTTCCCACCTGGTGTGCATTCTGGGGAGCTGACATCCAGTTCCCTGTGGGCCCAGAGCTGTATCTGCACGTGCAGGCAGTGGGTTGGAGACTGCTGCTCTCTACCTAGAGCTCATTTTTACGTTGCTTCCCTATCTTTTCACACAAAACGAGTTGGAAGTGACCTCCCACGTTGGAGCTGGGTTTCCATGACTAAAGAGAAACGGTTTAGATTGCATTTGCTGCCCCGCGCGAAAAGGACCCGACTATACATTTATTCGGGGCTTTGCTTTGTTCTAGCTGAAGCTCGTGGCTGCTCAGCCAGGGGTGTCATGAGGGTCCCGGTGACCCGCTCCCTTCCCCCTGCGGGCTGCTCCCCGTCCGCAGCCGCCGTGCCCGCGCCTCGGGGCCGCGCACCGCGTGGCCATGGCGGCCCGGGGCCGGGGCGGGGGCGGGGCCGGGGGCGGTGTGTTCCCGCCCGACTGACTCCCCAAGCAGCCAATCACAAAGGAGAGTTCCTGTCGTGACTTCGCCTCCCGCCGATCAAACTGACCAATCAGCACGCGGGAGGTTAACGGATCATCCCTGCTAACATCGGCGGTCAAATGAGCCAATCGTCAGAAGGCAGGTTGCCGGCCAATGAGATCAAAGAGTGAGAGGAACAGGGACACGCTATTGGTGAACGCACCTATCAGTCACCGCCGCTGCGGCCGCGGATTGGCTAGCGGAGAGGAGCGGGTGGTTTCCGGGGGAGGGGAAACTATATTTGGGGCGGACAAAGACGGCGGCGAGGGCCGTCAGCTCGCCGCCATTTTGAGCAGCGGGTTGCGAGGAGCAGCAGCAGCCGCGGCCGGAGCAGCTTCTCCTCCTCATCATCCTCTTCCTCCTCTTCCACCACCATGTCGCGGGATCGGTTCCGCAGCCGTGGCGGCGGCGGCGGCGGTTTCCACCGGCGTGGCGGCGGCGGCGGCCGCGGCGGCCCCAACCATGATTTCCGCTCCCCGCCGCCGGGGATGGGTATGGGCCAGAACCGCGGCCCCATGGGGGGCGGCCCGCAGGGCCCGGGCGGCCCGCCGGGCGGAGGCCCCAAACCCGAGCCTCCCAAACCTCCCGCATCCACCTCCGCTCCGCCTTCTTCATCCTCTTCCTCCGCCGCCACCACGGCGGGGCCTGCCGGCAGCCAGGCGGGCCCTGGAGCGCCTCCGCCGTCCTCGCTGCCCGCGGGGCAGCCGCCGCAGCAACAGCCTCCGGTTTCCACGCCTTCCTCGGCTCCTTCAGGCCCGGGCGGGCAACAGCAGCCCAAACCGAGCCCCAGCCCCACCCCGGCCGGGGGCCCTAAGAAAGGACAAGGACAGTCACCCGGTGGCGGCGGCGGCCCCAAGGGACCGGGCGGCCCCCAGCAGGGACCCGGCGGGCCGCACAAGGGAGGGCCGGGGCACCGCGGAGGGCCCGGCGGAGAGCCGCGGGGCCGCGGGCAGCAGCACCAGGGACAGCAGAGCCTCTCCTCGCAGCAGGGCTCGGGCGGCGGCGGCGGCGAGAAGCTCTCGGATGAGGTGAGTCACGGCCCCCCCCATCCCCCATCCCGGAGCCACAAGATGGCGGCGGCTGCGGCGGGGTTCGGCGGCTCCGCGCGGCCGCTGCCGCCATGTTGAGGGGAGGAGCGAGAGGGGCGGCGGAGCGAGGCGCGCGTGGTCCTTCAGTGCCTGGTGCAGCTCCCCAGCGCGGTCTTGAGCGGTGCTGTGGCAGCAGTGGGGTTGTGTGTGCGCCGGCGATGCTCTGGAGGGTCGTCCCGGCGGGAGGAGGCGCGGCAGCAGGGCTGTAAGCAGTGATGGCTCGAACCGGTCTGCTTCTTTGTAGGGCTTTAAAGCAAACCTTTCTCTTCTGAGGCGACCCGGGGAGAAGACCTATACTCAGCGTTGCCGTTTGTTTGTTGGGAATTTACCCGCTGATATAACAGATGAAGACTTTAAAAGACTGTTCGCCAAATATGGGGAGCCGGGAGAGGTTTTTATCAACAAGGGAAAAGGCTTTGGATTCATTAAATTGGTAGGCTTTCGTGCTGTACGTCCGTCCGTTTAATTCTCACAAAAGTAGTAATTTACAACTTAGTTTGCTAAAACTGGGTCTTAACCTTTCCTCAGGAATCTAGAGCTCTGGCAGAAATTGCGAAGGCAGAACTGGATGATACCCCGATGAGGGGTCGGCAGCTCCGGGTTCGGTTTGCCACACATGCTGCCGCTCTATCAGTGCGTAATCTTTCACCCTATGTGTCCAACGAGTTACTGGAGGAAGCTTTTTCCCAGTTTGGTCCAGTGGAAAGAGCTGTTGTGATTGTAGATGATCGAGGTAGATCGACAGGAAAAGGCATTGTTGAATTTGCATCAAAGCCAGCTGCAAGAAAAGCTTTTGAACGGTGTACTGAAGGAGTGTTTTTGTTGACAACGTAAGTATTTTGCTGCTTAGGAGTTTTGAGCTGAGTAAAATTGTCAGCTTCTAGTTTTTCTGGAATGGAGATTCTTCTGGAAAAGTAAAATGAGGATCTTTTTTGTTCAGCACTCCTAGACCAGTTATTGTGGAACCGTTGGAACAACTGGATGATGAAGATGGTCTTCCAGAAAAGCTTGCTCAGAAGAATCCGATGTATCAAAAGTAGGCACTGTCTTTGTGTATAAGGAGAATACAGGTGATGTTTGTAACTGTTGTCTCATGCTTGAAAGGAGATGGAGTAATTTTTCAGAAATAGGCTTTGAATTTTGAGTAGTTGTCCGAGTTCCTGGGTTTTTGGTAGCAGTTTGTTTTTAGCTCATCACTGATTTGCATAGTATATTCATTGGGCATTATACAAGCATTGTTCTGTATCATAAACAGTAAGGCCTAGATAGTATCCCAGTAACAGATGATATGGTATACATAGAAATTCCTGGAAATCAAACTTCATCTGTTTGATCATCCTGTTGTTTTCACCTCACTTGAGGTGTATCTCATCTTGTTGATCCTAGAGGGAACTTACAGTCTGATGCTTATGATGTCAAATGAGAAATCAAGTAGCAATTCAACCAATTGCATGATTAATAAATACCAGTTGCTTGTAGATTTGCCTGGTGAAACTGACTGCTGGGTATAAAGGAGTAGATAAGAATCTGTAGAAGTCTTTTCATAAGAAGCAGCTTTAGGTTGGGATCTGAATATTAAATCTGTTTGTTGTAGAAATTTTGTGTTTCTCCAGATCACAAACGGGAACGTGGGGCCAAATCCAGTCAGTCCTGTTTGTGTGACTGCTCAGAACTAGAAACAGTCTTTGAACACAGCATAGATTAATATGGTGTTCTCCAAATGTTGATACTTTACATTGCTAATGTATGGAAAGCTTTTGAACTGCCCTGGGTTTGTTCCACTAATTATTGAATCATAGACAGTGGTTCCTTTATTTGATAATCTGTTGGCCCTCAGGCACTGTGAAAATTATTTAAGTTCAGGTGAAGATTATTACTTGCCTTTAACACACAGTGCTTTGGGGAAGTTGGCACTGGAAAAGTCCATCTCTCTGTGAGCTGTTAAAAGCAGCTGAAGCTACCTGGGCAAAGGCTTTTCTTGTTTGAGGATTCTGCACTTGGCAGTTGCCAGCAGTGATGTGTCTGAGGAAGTTAAGAACAAGATAAACATTCAGTAGAATTCTTAAGTGGGAAGATTTGCTTGGATGTGGCAGTGCAGGAGTCCTGTATTTGCTCAGGTGGTTGTAGAATTTGTATTAAATGCTGCTGTTCAAGCATGTAAAATGCTGGACTCTGGTCAGCATTCTGTCACAGCAAGTTTTCTATCACATGGTTGTGAGGTGGTGTTTTCAAGGCTCCTCTGGTGTCCCCTCACACTTTTACTGTTCTGCTTGTCATCTTTTACTTGACCTTCAGTGTCCAAGTTTACCCAGACTGAACGAGCATCTTGCTTTCTGCAGGGAAAGAGAGACTCCTCCCCGTTTTGCCCAGCCTGGCAGTTTTGAGTTTGAATATTCCCAGAGGTGGAAATCTTTAGATGAAATGGAAAAACAGCAGAGAGAGCAAGTGGCAAAAAACATGAAAGATGCCAAGGACAAACTTGAAAGTGAGATGGAAGATGCTTATCACGAGCATCAGGCAAACCTCTTGCGTCAAGGTAATTGGCTCTGAATTCTAGATGATGGCTTTGCTTTGAGTGTTGGTGTTACTGCAACTCGTTAATGGCTCTGGGGATAAATCCGTGTTCCCTGCTGCTAACTTGAGAATTTCAGAGTTTAAAAATACCGACTGTTAAGTTTTGCAGTTTTTGGGGAAAGGAAGTATGGTTGAGAGTAATGACACTCCTAAAGTAGCCATCTGGCTGTAGTGTGGATGAGATGGATCTAATTCAAACCCGATGTGAGTTTGGGAAGTAGCTGCTGACAAGCTTCATTTCTGCAGACCTCATGAGGCGTCAGGAGGAACTGAGACGTATGGAAGAACTCCATAATCAGGAGATGCAGAAACGCAAGGAAATTCAGCTGAGGTTGGTTTGGCTTTCATGGGACTTGTTCTGCCTTACATTTGTTTCTCTCTTCTTTAAATGATTTCTATATGAAAGTTTTTATTTTTCAAGAAAGGCCATTGCTGCTTCAGTTTGTGTATCAGAAATTGAACTGCAGTGTAAGTGTTTTTTTTCTCAAGTATTTGAGCATCATAAAAGTATCTTTTTTTTCTTTTTTTGCTTAATGTAATAATTTGCTGCCTTTTAAAATTGCTTTATACAAGTGCTGTTGATGAGAAGTGTTGAACACTTTGAGCTGCTGGGGTTTAACACGTCTGCTTTGGGATGATCAGGCAGGAGGAGGAGCGTCGCAGGCGGGAAGAGGAAATGATGATCCGTCAGCGGGAGATGGAAGAGCAAATGAGAAGGCAGAGGGAAGAGAATTATAGTAGAATGGGTTACATGGATCCAGTAAGTGAAATCATCGTATTTATTGGACACATCATCATGTTGAGGATTTCTTTGGATGTATTTTCAAGTTTGATGCTGTTGACTTCCTTTAGGTTAGATAATGTGACGTGTAGGTGAACTGGTTGTAGTTAGCTGAACATCTGCTTTATCTCCTGAAAGGAGTGGAATTCAGTAGTCTGTTCTCTGTGCTAAAAGCTGTTTCTTCTATGCAGAGGGAGAGAGACATGAGAATGGGTGGTGCCACTACAATGAACATGGGAGGTAAAGAATTTTTACATGATTACTTTGTGTGGTTAACTTAGAAATGGTCAGAATGTGATTATTTATTTCTCTTTCTTAGATCCTTATGCTTCTGCAGCCCAGAAATTCCCACCTCTTGGAGGTGGTGGCGGCATAGGTTATGAAGCTAATCCAGGAGTTGGCCAAGCAGCCATAAGTGGTTCTATGATGGGAAGTGACATGGTAATGTATCCTGTGATGGCTTTAGTTTAGCACAAGGGAAACGTTGTGGTTGGGAATTGAGTTCTCTGCCAGTGTTTGGATGGTTGTGTGAATTCCACTGTTTAACTGACTTTTCTTGTCAGGTACTCCATGTGAAGACTAGTGTGGCAGTATGTAATAACTGGTTTAGTTCTTAACTATTTTGGTAGCTTACACAGTTGGAAGCTGCTTGTGAGTGAACTCAGATGTGCTGTTAAGCACATCTGCAATGAACTGACTTTATTGGACTCTGGAAATTCTGCGTCACTGTTAGACTTGGAAGGATTTTTTTAATACGTTCTAGAGAAGCTAACAAATTTCCTAATTTAAATTACATAATGTAGTAGCTTTTCAGTAATTTGACATTCTCTGTTTGTGGACAAGAGAGATTTTTTTTTTTGGTTCTCCTTTCCAATGTGTGACCCTGCATTTATTTTTGGCCCTTCCAAGCCTAGTTAGGACTGATGCATGTTGGTATGGGTATGCTGTTAACTGAAAAATCTGCACTCATGTCTATTCAAGCAGCAGATTAACTTAGATAATCAATGGGAAACAGCATATCAGTTATTCTGGCTGCTGATGTTTGCCATGGAAGAGCAGAAATGCTGGTTTTTAGCTTCAGGAATGCTCCAGCGATCCTTGACTGTAGCCATTTTGTAGTTCCCTGTCTCACAAAGGAACGATAGCCCCTTCTTGTTGTCCTGTCTTGGGCATGACTATAGGCAGACTTTGCTAAAGCTATGACATACCTCATGTTCTGGGGTATGTTTCCAAGCTGTACAATTTTGGCACACTACATGTGTGACGGGCTTTGAGCCTGCTTGGTGTTACCACACTGAAGCAACATGGATGTAGATCAAATGAAATGCTTAATGGGTGGGATGGAAATCTGCTGGCTTAGATGGCGATGTTAGTGTGCTTTCACCCTCCTGAAAAGGGTGTACACTCTGTAGCACAAGCTGAAAGAAATGATTTTTGGGGTGGGGTTAGGCCTCTGGCTTAACACAGTGAGCTACCATAGTAGCTTGTCTCAAGTATTATCTTCTGCTTTTTTTGGGAACCATATCTTTGGAATAACTTTACAGAGCATCATTAATTCAGTAGACAGTGCCGTTGGCCTTAATGTAGCTGTATAATCTACTGATACTGAAGCAGTTCCTGAGTTTCCTGTGAACAGTTAGGCAGTCTGTGGTGAATGCTGTGTACGTTTTTTCTCCTGAAATTCCTGGTACAGGTGCATGCTGAACTTTGTATAATACTTGAAAACGTGATGTGGTCAAAAGGTGTGACAGTAAGATGGATTTAATTGCCTTGAGTTTCTTAGGATGGGGATCTCTGCCACACACTGCTGTCACAGTTACTGGGCTGATACCTTTTAAACAAGAACTGGAGATAAACTTAAGCTGCCATGAATTAGGCAGAAGAAAACTTAGGTAACCTGTCTGAAATTCCTTTCTTGGAAGGATGGAAACTTAACTTCCAGAAGTCAAGAACTTGCAGTGTGAATTTTCAGTTGCAGATACCTTTTGTAACAAACAAGCTACCATTGTGCTGTTACTCAGTAGTGGAAAACTTGGTTGAAATGAAAGTCTAAAAGCTATCTTTGGCTTTATAATCTGTCAGTTCTGTAGATTGAATGCTGATCACACCTGCTGATACAGTAACTGAATGAAGCACGTGCAACTTAGAGGTACTAGTGAAAACACCTGATGTCTCTGCTTTATTGCAGGGTCACTTAGCTTTTTACATCCTGGTGTGAAACCTTTCAATGCTGGAAAGTTGTGAATGCTCCCAAGAGCCTTGTGGTGAAAGTGGGGTGGGAATGGAGATACTGACTGGATGCACACAACCCTTGGTGCATAGTTCTAACCAGAAACACTGAATAAATGGTAGTTCTTTGAACACGTTTTGCATATTATGCAGCAGCAGCAGTTCTGGAGTACGTGGGACTTTACCAAATGCAATCCTTTTGCTCGAGCAATTGCGTTGGTTAGGTAAATCACTGGTCATTATAGCTTTTTCTCACTTTATTTTTTCTTCTTGCAATCCAGTAGTGCTCACAATCACTTTTGGTTACTGCCTAAGGCCTCTGCAGTTTAGTCAGCAGACCGTAGTCTTAACCCCATCTTGAAAAGCACATGGTCTCTATTGCAGCACATGCCATTAACTGGTGAGTAGGCATTCTGTTTACAATGACATTTGATGAATGTCAGCTCGTACTTCAGTGACCTGAAGATTGGTTTTTCTGGCTAGGCTGATTTGGAAATGACAGTGATTGTAATCTAAGCTTCTGTTGCACTAAAGGTGAGAAGTTTGCAAGCCATTTGCATTAACTTGGTTGAAAATTGCTAGAGCTCATTTGGAAAAGTTGTTAATTCACATCTGCACTAATGCTTACATTTCTAGCACTGCAGGGAGGATCTGTTCTTTGTAACAGATGTATGAGAATGCATCAAGTGGGAACATACCTCAAGGCATGTATTTACAATAAACTAATTTTTAAATTACCCTTTTTTCCTTTCTATGTTCCCGGTACCTGTGGATCGGCTCAATGGTGATTGTATCGACGAACCTTGACTACGGAACCTTCTAAAAATATATACTTAACACACATGGACATCAACTACATATAATGAACTGTTAATTCTGTTCCAATAGCGTCCTGAACGCTTTGGGCAGGGAGGTGCGGGGCCCGTGGGTGGCCAGGGTCCTAGAGGAATGGGGCCCGGAACACCGACAGGATATGGTAGAGGGAGAGAAGAATATGAAGGCCCAAACAAAAAGCCCCGATTTTAGATGTGATCTGTAGTTTCATTCCAGTTTGTTTTTTGTCTGTCTTGTTTAGACACCAACTTTTTAATTCTTGCATTTTAGTAAGAAAGCTACGTTTTTATGGATGTTAGAAACTTACTGACCTAATATTTGTAAGTGGTCTGTTTGGGCGAGTACAATTTAATTATGTAATGCAGTGTTACAAAACAAATTTAGCTGGTTTTTTTTTTTTTTTTGATGTATAACGTCCCTAACTTGATGGCAGTGTACCTTGTGCCACCGAATTCCCAAAGTGTACCAACTTTTTTTTTACTGTGCTTCAAATAAATAGAAAACTAAATGTAGTAACTCTTCTTGCCATTCGTGGTTAAAACAGATGAGGCTGAATACCACACCTTCTGCGGTAAACACAATCTTGAGTAGAGGTCAAACTAGACCACAGCGTGTGGGAAGTGTGAAGAGTGAGATCTCTTCCCCTGATGCCTCTAGCTAAAGATTGGGTCAAACAGTAGCCTGACCTTTCCCATAGGTGCAGATGGTTTTGGTTTTTTTTTTTGAGCATTAATTGTGCTGCAATAAGGAAGCAAATGGAAATCTTGCAAGTGCTGCAAGATACAGTAATTAAAGCCACACTGCAAGCAGTGCAGTATGTAATGAATTTCCTACTGTAGCTGTGGATAACGGGTGGTGGGATGGTAGCTCTTAACCACCTTGGCAGTTACTGCTTGGAATCTTTTAAAGACTTTAAGCAGAAGACTAGCAATGGTTATTTTAAAATAAATTCATAGAATGACTTGTATTGGCTGACTTCCTACCTGAAGGATTGTTAATGTGATATTTATATGCTCTTAAGCTGTCTTGAGATTACAGCATCTGGCCTTGCTCTCCGTATTGTATACCTGAAATTGCTTGGCAAAAAGACCAGAAGCATTACTTGAGTGATTAAGGTTAACTTATGTCCTCCTGCTAATTGAGTGGGCTAATTTGCATAGTTCAGAATACAATCATTTGTATTATGGGGGACTGCAGGAACTATTCTTAAATCGTGTAGCTGGTGGGCAAATCCTAAAATCCTGTCTGTAAAATACAGAAATTAGCTTGCTTGCATGATGGTTATTGCTTTTTCATTATTGATGTTTGGAGATAATGCATCTAAAGTAGTATCTGAATCTGGAGTTTAATAGTTAACATGACGCAGTACAAATAAACTCCCTTTAAGGTTCTTTTGTAGAAGACTTGATGAATTCGTTAGCTTGCTGTTCATTTTATTAAGCCACGGAAGAATTTGAAAGCATTCTGGACTCATTGATAAGGTAGCTGCTTTGCTTATTATTACATTGTACCAGATAAGCTGGGAACGTGACTTCCCAGTGCAAAATACCTTGGTGTTAAGGCAGGATACATCAACCTGCTTGGCACACAGTAGGTAAACTTATTTTACCTGTACTTCACATGATTCCCCAACTGCTGAGCATTCTGTGAGTAGCTTTAATCTTCCAAAGATCTTTTCCATTCCTTGTGCTAAGCATTGGCTAATTCTAAATTCTATGTCAAATTTTCTCTTTTTAGTGTCAGTAGTATTTAAGAGTGCAGATGATCCCTCTTGAAGTACTCTGAGTGCTGTTACTCCTTAAATGAAAACAAAATAGCATGATGTGAAGTGCTGATACCAGGCAACACTGACTTGGAACCACGAAGCACACTAAAGAGCCACTCAGCTTGTTTGGTGGATGCTTCTTATCACCCCACAAAAGTCTGGGAGTTGATAAACATGTTACAACAACGAATTGCTATTCAGGAAATTCCCAATTGGCAGTTCCTAATCTGTGGTCAAGTTAATTTGGGAGTACTTTGGATACTTTAGTTTAACAATCATCGGTACCGATGCAATTTGCTTTATTGAAGTAGTGTTAACTGATGCCTGTGTTCTCTGGAAGAGGGTGTTCGTGGGACACCCGCCAAAGGTGAAGGTGTCTGAGATGGGCAATTCTGAACATAAACATTAAATTAATTTCTTTTTCAGTTTATTTTTCAGATTACATGTCATTCTTTATTAAAGAGATGCTGGTGCATATCCCTAAAGTATGTTCTTTTGTAGTTCTGTAACTTGGAAGAGTTGAAGGATGCTGATGTCCTTGTACCTTGCAGAGGTTGTCTTTTGGGTGCCCCTGTTTTGTATGTAAGCTCCTGTTGCTAGGTACTAAAAATGACTGAGTTGCAAACCCATGATGAGTAAACCTACTGAAAGATTTGGCAGTTTTCAAAACATCTGAAAGTTTGGTTAAGTCTACCTTTGTCGTAGCTGCAGAAGCAGAATCTCTAAAACAAGTTCTGCTTTGAGTTGCATGGATTAAACAGGCATACAGCTAACTAGCCAACTTCTTTTTCAAGACCATTTAAAGGTGGTGTCTTAAAAGCTGGCAAACAAGTCAATTTGACAGATCTGATGATGTGGGAGGTGAGAAAGTTACGTTCCTTTGATGGGTTCCTATGAGGTTTTGGACTTTTTCCTTAAAATGAGATTAATATAATTGAATCCTTTAAAAAGCATTTAGAAAAGTGCTTTGTTGGTCAGACCTGTTTTTGGATGGTCTGGATCAACATGTAACACATTTTTGTACTGGACTTGGAGGACATTGGCTGTTGCAATTTAGCTTGCTTTATAAAAAACGAGCCCATTTGGACACTTGGATCTCTAAAACCTGCAGCATGTTAGAAACTGGTGTAGCTGTACATTTATCTTCACGCTTTCTCAGAAATGAGTACAGAATAATCTTGCCTTCTGGTGTAGACACATGACACTAATCATTTATCCAACTGATGAGAAACTGAAACTGCTTTTGAGATTTTGTGGTATTTTTGTGGTAGAAAAGAGGAAAAACAAAAAATAATCTTGGCTTCTCCTTGGCAACCATTTACTGTGGCAGCAAGTTTTTTTGCTGGAGGTTGAGACTGCAATTTACACTTTAAAAACAAAAACTAGTGGCCTGCTACATAACTGCACTTAGCCAGCATTTCTGCAGTTCATAACTGTGAGGAACGTAGTACCACAAATGGCAATGGACATTAGGACCCGGATGTAGTATTCCTGCTTGCTCCAAGATTCTCATTGCCGACTGCGTACAGGTAGGTAACAAGCAATATAATATAACTTGGTGACTTTCTATGTAATCTTATACTGTGGGTATTCTGACATCACACTTCTGACTGTGGAATTACAGTGCAGCACTTTCCATACCTGTATGTTAAACTTGCACCAAAGCTCGCGTGGTTTTCGGTTTTTAAGCTTTGTCTTGTTCAGGGTCAATAAGCAACTGACTGTGATTCTTAGCTCAGGGCGCTCAGACCCGATTCCTTTGTACGTACGACTCGGCTTGGGTGGATTTTCCTTAGTTCTGCTATAACAAAGATATTCTTAAGAGTTGAGCTCTGTGGGGAAGAGGGAACGTGATCTTACTCTCACTTAACTAGTCAACTAGGTGCTCTCAGTGCCTAGTTATGGACTGTTGAAATTCATTAGTGCCTGTCTGCAGCACATCCCTTTGTAGAGTCTTGGCTGGCTAGGACATGCAGTAGTAATCACAGCTCTGGCCTCGTGTGCACTACGTGAGACTCACTTCAAGCTTGCTAAAGCAGTCAGCTTTCAGTCTGATGGGCAATGTTTTTTCTTTGAAGGACGTACAAATGAGTGCTTGAGTGAAATAATCCCCGTGAGTAGTTTCCTAGAGCTTATTGGACATTTCAGTTGGTCTTTATTTTAATCTTTGATTGACAGGCATAATACATTCCTCTGCCTAATTGACAGTGATGACATTCTGTGTTTTCTGCCTCGTAGAGTCTTCTTAGTAGTGTAATGCTCAATTTATTTCTTCATCAGTCTTTGGGATGTAATTCTAAACTCTTTCATTACTAGAGATACCGAATGCAGTGTTTCAGGATGAACATGCTTTAATGTTCCAGACATCCAGACAAGCTGATCTCTCCAGCTCTTTGGTGTTAGCTCTTGAACCTGCGTTTCAAGGTCCCTTGTTTTTCAGCACATGATCTAGCTCTTGTCTGGTGCTCAGTTTATTTCAGAGGTGTTGTAACATGGTCGTTTGCTGGTTTTTTTTTTTTTTCTGCTTGTTCTGCAAAGTTCTGCTTTGCACACTCATTTCTGGTGTTATTGTCACATTTGGACCCTTCTTGTGTTTATCTTCCAGGCAAGACTCTTGCTGGTGACCAGGGGATCTGCCAGACAGCCTTGCCCTCTGCTCTAGCTCTCTTTCCATATTGCATCGAATGCTTTGAAGTAGCAGCTGCGCTTTCAGATCGTAACAACAGGTCTTTGGTTACACCATAGTGAGTGTAGCCAACCTCTAGCTAGTCAAGCAGCGACACTGCTTGTTGCAAAGTCAGTTTGGCTTTTCGTGGTGGCTTACTCTTACCTGTGACTAGAATTCAGTAG
This sequence comes from Urocolius indicus, assembly GCA_013401255.1. NCBI lineage: Eukaryota > Metazoa > Chordata > Aves > Coliiformes > Coliidae > Urocolius > Urocolius indicus. Next base: position 25,379 of record WBNH01009982.1, on the reverse strand, counting down.
TGAAAACTGAAGGCAGTGTGTGTGCTGTCATGTAGCAAAACCTGAATTATTATTAATCTTTAAACCAGTGCTCAGATCTGACTAGTTTTTTTTTTCCCCCAGTGTGCTCTGGATACTTGACCTGCAGGAATGTTGTGGAGGGGTTATTGGCACATCTGCCTCGTTCTACGTACTTGAACTAGCAGGTTTTTGACACTCTTGGAGCAAGCAATTTGTGGCTGAACCATGGGCCTCCTATCAGCTCTGACTGTCTGCAGTAATGAAACTTGGCGTGGTAGCTAACTTAAAAGCAAATAGTCATGTCTGCTCTAGGTCAGTCTGTAACAAGTGGGTACGAGAAATGACATTACAGTGCTTGCATTGTGTTTCATCTTGGTTTTATACGTGTGTGATAATCCACTTTTTCTCAAACGCTTACCTGAAGCTCAGAAGTGTGGTGTCAGAATACATATGCGTGACCTTTGAGGCCCTCAGGTCCAGGTACTGGTGCTGTCAGGAGAGAGCACAACGTGTATGGGGGCTTTACTGTAACATTAAGCATACAAAGTGTTGATTTGCTTGCAGTTCTCCCCATAGCTAAACACAGAGGCCTGTGAGTAGTTTTAGGACTCGAGCAGTACTGGGGTTGCATGTCTCTGTTAATCATTGCCAGCTGCAGTGACATGATCAGGAAGGCCAGTGTCTGGGGGTTTTTTTTTGGTGGTTGTTCCATTATGTTAAATGAGGCTGAGCATGTTGGAAAGGAGGCATAAAAAGTATGCTGCTCTGGGTAACGACTTGGCTTCTTACACTTACTAGCAAGTTTGGGAACCAGCTAATTAGCTTCAGATTTTTTTTTTCCTCTCTCTCTCCATACCAGTTAGTGGGGCTGTAAATAGCTGTTTTACTGGAAAAGGAAAAAAAAAAGGGAGGATTGGCCTTCTCCCACCTCTGTCATTGCTGCTAGATAATGATTGACACGATAGGACTTGGCTGTGCAATCCCGCAGTGGTCTGTGAATACCCCATCTCTATAAATGTTGCTTCTGAACACCAGTACTGAAGAGCTAACTGGGGAGGGCTGGGAGGAGCGTGGCTACAAGTGAATCTGGAGTGGTTTAAAAAAAAAACCAAAAGATGCACAAAGATATAGTATCCCTTATGCATGGTGTTTGTTGCTATGGCATAGAAAACAAAACGTGCATACTCTTTACTTCTGTTCCTGAGGGCCATGATAAAACCCAGGTGGTGGGTTTTGAGACTTAAACTTGAACTTTGCCCTGCCTGGTCCTATCCCATTGTGACCATAGTGTGATTTACCTCTCAACCTGAGGTGTGCACAGAACCTTGTACTCTATCCCCAGCTACTGACCATCCCAGTTTGCCCTCAGCTTAGCTGTAGTCCAGGGCTGGGTCCTCGGAAGGGGAAAAATGGTGCTGAGGATATCAGAGTGACAGTGCTGACCTCCCTTTGGCTTCTGAAGCGCTCCAAGGGTTGTTAGGAGTCCAGGGCCACTGCTCCTTCACCAAGGGGAAGGAAGAGGGCATTGCTACAGGAGACAAAGTAGGGTAAAACAGTTGGAGTAGCTTGATACAATTGAATGCCTTCACATAAGGGATAGTATACCTCTGGCTGCAATCAAACCTCATTGTCTCAGACTGGTGATTTACAGTGTGTGCTCAGACAAGGTGCAGTTCTTCAGCCAACTACCTGCCTGTTCCTTCATCTCTTCACAAGTGTTCAGGCCAGCCTATTTCTGCCCCTTACTCTTCCACTTAATAGTTTTGGAACAATTTGTAAATTCTCCCCTTGTAACTAATCAGTCCATGTATCTTAAACCTTGGTTTTAAGTTAGTTTTGAAAAAAAAATGGCCAGACTTCTGTGTGTATGACTGTAATAACTTTGGTTGTTATCCTTTAGGTGAAGATGGAAGCTGAGTGAAGCCGGAGTGCTCATCTGTGGGAAGTAAGCATAACTTCTGGTCTTGTTCTGAAGGGGTGGAAACAGTAAAAGCTTCTGGACACTTGATGTTTAGTTCACTTGAGTAACTTTGAATTGGTGACTATTGAGAAATGGGTATGAGAGAATACATGAACTATGTAGAGCCTGCTGTGAAGCACCCAGACTCCATCTGGGCTTGATAGCTTGGCAGCAGTTGTATAAAAATTACCTTTCTAGGCATGGGTTTTACGAAAGGTAACACAATTGCTGTGGGTATAACATGGGAATGGCTTCTTTTTTCCAGTTCAGGAGCTGAGCATGAGCACATGCAGCATGATGCCCAGTGAAACATGGAGGGACCAAGATAACAAGTGCACGAGTAAGTAGTTGCTGTCCTTACACTGCTCTGAGAGCTCAGTAGCCAGTTGCCTTGGGATGTCTTATGTAGTCCCTGCTTGAAATTTGCCCTTAATCTCAGTTTTATGTAAAATTCTGAATCTTTCTCTTGTAGAGCCAAGGTGTAACCACTTACCAAAGCTTTTCATCCCTCCAACTCTGAATGCCAGAGGTGCTCAAAGGAGAAATAACCATTCCTGCATTCAGGCTCTGGGGGAGGTGGATGGCTGTCAGCAAAGAAAAAGGAGAAGCAATAGAGTAGCTGCTTCTCAAATGTTAAACCCATTGAAAGTTGTTAAAAAGTTGGGTTTTTTTTTTACTATTCCTGAATTATTTTAATGAACATCATGCTTTCAAAATAACCTGGAATATAAATCAGCAGGTGCAAGAGCACCAGCAGGTAGCAGTTTAGGGAAATAAACTGACTTGCAGAGCTGGAACTAGGGACATTTTCCCCTCTAATTTATCACTGAAACTACAAGAGGGAACTTGAGATAGTTAAAATCTTGAGAGAGGAGCGTGCAGAGTGCTGGGTAAGGAGAGCTTAGGTGTGCCACAGCTGAGCTGGGGAGGCAGGAAGGCGGTGAATTCCTGGATTGTGTGATGTGACCCTGCTCTTGTGTCTAGGGCAGTACAACACAGCCATTCCACACCTTTGAAATGGATGAAGTAGATGAAAAGGTGAATGTTGTTCTTTTGATCTCAAGTCTGACATGAGAACTCGACTCCATTTGACAGACTCAGGGCGTGCTGATGCACCAGTTCCATTTCCAGCTCAGAGTGAGTGATTTCTGCTGCTGTTTTGCATCTTTTCATTAACTCTGTGCTTTGCACTTGCAGAAGAAGAAAAGTCTGAATACAGTGAAGAGGAGCCAGGAACAGACAATCCTAGAAAATAAAATGCTTCTATTTTGTATAAGTGACTTGTGTTTCATTGCAGAGGGCTTTCAGTGAGCCAGGTGCTTGGCATCACGTGGGAGTTGGAGGAGCTGTGGCTGGTGAGGCTGTAGAGGGGACACAGAAGCGTGTTTCGGGTGGTTGGGTTCTGCTCTGGTCTCTGATGAGCATATGAAGGATAACAACTGGGAAATCTGTCATGCACAGGGTTCCTCCTGCTGGGCTTGTGCCACCGCCTTGCTCTTGCTTCAGTGTTCACACTCAGCTGGATTCTCCTGACCATTGTGTAGCCTTCTAAATGATTGCTTTTATGTGCAAATTACACTTGCTCGGTCCTCCCCCAGTCTGGAGTGCACTGCTGCATGTGTAGATCACAGGATACTGAATGAAAGCCTTGTGCCTTCCTGGCTTTCTTGGTGATGACTCTGGTACTTAAGCCTGAGATGCCAAAGTTAGAGTTCTAAAAATAAATGGGATTTAATGCAGTGAAGTCATGTGAGATATCCAGGCCATGTCTGGGTGGTGCAGGGTTAGTGCCTGCCTGGATTTCACATCCCAGACAGGAACATGTTTTGTTTGTTTGCTTCCCTCAAAGTTTCATCAATGCAACAAGAAGGAGGTTGCTTGGAGCTGCTGCAGCTGCTGTGCTGGTGACTCTGGTGTGACAGCCCTGAGGTAGCTGGGGGTGGGAGGAGGGGAAGGATGGACTGTGGCAGCCTCACAGCACTGAGCAGGATGGGGTTGTGTCAAAAGCTTCTGGCTGCTGCTGGTAACTGTCTGGGGCAGCTGAGCCACGGGGTGCTGGATTATCTCTGAGGGATCTCTCTGGTGTGATGAGTTCATGGTGCTGTTCAGAACCTGAAAAGGCCACAGTGAGGGCTGGATGTGCAGTTCCTCGGCAGCTGCACTGCATGGAGCTGTCTCAGTGCTTTTGTCTCCACAGCTGCTGCAGCTTTCTTTCCCCTCCAATTTTGTCATTTTCCTGTAACTTGTCCTCATTTTTCTTCCACTGTTCCAGCGTGGCTGCTCCCTCTGTGAAACCCTTCCAGCCTCCAGTGCAATTCCAGCATTCAACGTGCTGAACTTGACCTCCAGCTCCATTTGGAAGCAAACTGTGTTTTGCTCTCTCTGGTCAAAGGGGATGGGCATTATCTGGCAGCTGAGGACTGAGGCATGGTGCTGGGGTTTTGTCCTTGGGCTGCTCGAGCTGGTTGCCTGGTTCCACCCAAGCAGGGGCACAGTGATGGTTGTGCCATGAGGGACTTCTCTGTGCCACGCTGCTGTTGCCAGAGCTTGGGGCAGGCTGTAGGGGAGTGGCCCTGGGCTCAGCTCTGGCTCCAGGGGAAAGGCAAACACGCTGAAATGGTTTTGCAATGTTTGCACTACAGCCTAACCTCTGTCCTGGTGCAGAGGGGCCTCTGCAGGGGGGCAAAACCTCACTGCTAGAGAAAGGAGTTGTGTTTTAAGCTGAGCCTGGCTCCCTGAAAACAAACCAGCAGTGTGCTGGACCTGTACCCCAGTGCCGTGGTGTGAGGGCACAGAGCTGCAGCAGTCTGCTCTTCAGTCTGGCCTTTTCCAAATCCTTTTTCTTCCTGTGAGACTAAACAAGCTGCAGCCTGCCTGGGGACTGCATCATGCCTCATATTGTGCCTCCTCAGGCCCTCTCTGGTGTCAGGCCAGAGCCACCTTTCCCTGGTCTCAGCCATGACAGGGGCTGACACAGGCCAGGGAAGCACAGGGAAGGTGGCAGCTGCCTCCTGCACCCTCACTGGGCTTCATGGAGCCACAATCATAGAGTTGCTAAGGTTGGAAAAGCCCTTGAATGTCCTGCAGTCCCATCCCTGCCCGCACCCTGCCCAGCCCAGCACTGACCCACAGCCCTCAGCACCTCAGCCCCACGGCTTTGGGATCCCTCCAGGGCTGGGCACTGCCCCAGCTCCCTGGGCAGCCTGGCACAGGGGCTGACACCCCTCTCAGGGAAACAGTTCTGCCTCAGCTCCAACCTCAACCTCCCCTGGGGCAACTCCAGCCCCTTTCCTCTTGTCCTGTCACTTGGGAGCAGAGACTGATCCTCTCCTCACTGCAGGCTCCTGTCAGGGAGTTCATCACCAAACCCCGACTTTTATCAATCACTTTTTGTCCGAACTCCACCAACACCCTGCTTGTTTTCCCCTCAGATCACACCAGCAGCCCACTCTTCCCCACAGAACTTCACTGACAACACAGTTTCCTCCCCAAGTCCACCAAACCCCACTTTTCCCCTCAAAACTCCACCAAACCCCTCTTTGTCCCTCAGAGTCACAGAATTGTTTGGCTCCTGTCACTCAAGACTTGGGAGACCAACCCCCCCTCCCCACAGGCTCCTGTCAGGGAGCTGCAGAGAGTGATGGCTTTGGGATCCCTCCAGAGATGGGACTCAATCAGCTCCCTGGGCAGCCTGGCACAGGGGCTGACAACCCTGTGGGGGAAGAAATTGTTCCTCAGCTCCAACCTCAACCTGCCCTGGGGCAACCTGAGGCCGTTCCCTCTTGTCCTGGCCCTTGGGAGCAGAGACTGATCTCTCCCTGGCCACAGGCTGCTGTCAGGGAGCTGCAGAGAGTGCTCCTGGCTGCCCTCAGCCTCCTCTTGTCCAGCCTCAACACCCCCATTCATTCCCTCAGCCCCTCCCCAGCACCCTTGTGCTCCAGCCCCTTCCCCAGCTCTGTGCCCGGCTCTGGCCACGCTGCAGCCCCTCAGTGTCCCTGTGGCAGTGAGTGAGGGGCCCAGCACTGACACAGCCCTGGAGCTGCAGCCTCCCCAGGGCCCAGCACAGGGGACAATCCCTGCCCTGCTCCTGTTGGTCACACAATTGCTGATCCCAGCCAGGATGCCCTTGGCCTTCTTGCCCCTGCTGAGAGTCAGCAGAAGAAAACCCTTGGCTCCAGCTGCCCCCTTGTCCCTGCCCATTGTCCCTGCAGCCCCGCACTCCGTGTGTGTGTGTCTGTGTGTGTGCGGGGGGTGCGAAGCTGCAGCTCCCAGCATCTCCCGGCTGCGGGGTCCCAGCGGGGCTCGGCCCCGGGTCCCGCGCAGCCGCCTCTCCCCGCCGCTCGCTCCGCCCCGCTCCGCTCCCTCCCGGCCATGGCGGCGGCGTTCACGGCCCTGCGCGTCCTGCTCGGCTGCTTCTTCCTACTCACGGGTGTCCTGAAGCTCTCGGACCAGCTCTCGGCCGACCTGCACCAGCACATGGTGAGCACGGCCGAGGCTGCGGGGCTGGGGAAGGCTCGGGGGTTGCAGGGCTGAGCCCTTTGGGGTGAGCAAGCCCAGAGCTCTGGAAGATGCAGACGCTGCGCCCTTGCAGGGGTTGAGCCCTTTGGGGTGAGCAAGCGCAGAGCTCCGGGAGGTGCAGAAGCTGAGCCCTTTGGGCTGAGCAAGCCCAGAGCTCTGGAAGATGCAGACGCTGCGCCCTTGCAGGGGTTGAGCCCTTTGGGGTGAGCAAGCGCAGAGCTCCGGGAGGTGCAGAAGCTGAGCCCTTTGGGCTGAGCAAGCCCAGAGCTCTGGAAGATGCAGACGCTGCGCCCTTGCAGGGGTTGAGCCCTTTGGGGTGAGCAAGCGCAGAGCTCCGGGAGGTGCAGAAGCTGAGCCCTTTGGGCTGAGCAAGCCCAGAGCTCTGGAAGATGCAGACGCTGCGCCCTTGCAGGGGTTGAGCCCTTTGGGGTGAGCAAGCGCAGAGCTCCGGGAGGTGCAGAAGCTGAGCCCTTTGGGCTGAGCAAGCCCAGAGCTCTGGAAGATGCAGACGCTGCGCCCTTGCAGGGGTTGAGCCCTTTGGGGTGAGCAAGCGCAGAGCTCCGGGAGGTGCAGAAGCTGAGCCCTTTGGGCTGAGCAAGCCCAGAGCTCTGGAAGATGCAGACGCTGCGCCCTTGCAGGGGTTGAGCCCTTTGGGGTGAGCAAGCGCAGAGCTCCGGGAGGTGCAGAAGCTGAGCCCTTTGGGCTGAGCAAGCCCAGAGCTCTGGAAGATGCAGACGCTGCGCCCTTGCAGGGGTTGAGCCCTTTGGGGTGAGCAAGCGCAGAGCTCCGGGAGGTGCAGAAGCTGAGCCCTTTGGGCTGAGCAAGCCCAGAGCTCTGGAAGATGCAGACGCTGCGCCCTTGCAGGGGTTGAGCCCTTTGGGGTGAGCAAGCGCAGAGCTCCGGGAGGTGCAGAAGCTGAGCCCTTTGGGCTGAGCAAGCCCAGAGCTCTGGAAGATGCAGACGCTGCGCCCTTGCAGGGGTTGAGCCCTTTGGGGTGAGCAAGCGCAGAGCTCCGGGAGGTGCAGAAGCTGAGCCCTTTGGGCTGAGCAAGCCCAGAGCTCTGGAAGATGCAGACGCTGCGCCCTTGCAGGGGTTGAGCCCTTTGGGGTGAGCAAGCCCGAGCCCCTTGGGAGACTGAGCCTTTCGAGGGAAGGGGCTGAGCTGAGCAGACCCCACCGTAGGGGCCATGTGCCCCCAGTCCCAGGCTCAGGGCAGCTCTGCTCTCCTCCTGCCCTTTCCAGAAGTCCCAGTTCGTGCGGTTTGCCGAGGTCTTTCCCCTGAAGGAGTTTGGGTTGGCGCCGGAGCCGGGCCAGTACCTGCAGGTGGTGGGCTGGACAGAGGTGGTGGCCGGGCTGCTGCTGGCCATCGGGCCCCAGCTCCTGCAGGAGATCAGCAACTTTGTTCTCAGCGTTGTCATGATCGGTGAGAGCAAGTGGGTACCTGCCACTCTTCATGGGGGTCTCTCAGGCAGGGACCCCCGTTCCCAACGCTCTGCCCCTCACCCAGGTGCCATCTACACGCTGCTGGTGCTGCGGGAGCCGCTGGCCATGTGTGCCCCGGCCACCCTCTGCCTCGGCCTCCTCCTGCTGCTCAACATCCGAGGCTACTCCGACCCTCCCAAGCCCAAGTTCGAGTGAGCAGAGGCTCAGCCGGTGGGAAGCAACGTCCTGATGGTGTTTTTTTGGAGGTTGGCAGTGTTTCCCTCGGGGTAATTTGCTGCTGAGGTGCGGTGTGTCCTCTCCTGCTGCTGCTGGGGCCCCTGCTGCTGGTTGTCCCCATGCTGTGGCCCCCAGCCCAGTGCTCTGGGACAGTGGCCCTGATGCTGCTGTGGCAGTGGCAGCTCCATTGCTAAACTCGCACAAGGTGTCCAGCTCCTGCCAGTGTTTGGCCGTGCCAGGCTGGGGCTGGCCCTGCTCTCACAGGGGGGTTTGTCTTTTGGAATAAAGCCTCTTGTTTTTTCCACGTTTTTGCTTCCCCTGTTTATTTCTGCCTCCTGTCAGGCTGAGCCACAGAGGCTGAGGGGCTCCAGGCCCCTGGGGCAGTGCTTGGAGACAAGGTCTGGGGACAGGCAGGAGCTGGTGGCAGCTGGTGTGGAGGGAAACAGACGATGGGGAGAGTCTGTGCCCTGAGTGGGCACAGCCAATGTGGACCCCAAAGTCATATCTGAATCCAGTGCAAGGTGGCTGGGATGGCTGTGGGTGGAGCAGAGGGGATACAACACCCCTGTACCCCCAGCAGACCCTGAGCCACTTTGGGGTGACACCTTTGATGTCCCAAAGGAGCACCCACACATTGCAGGGCCATGCAGAGCAGCCAGTCGGCTGCTCACAGAGCTTGAGGGGAGGCTGGGGGTGCTGCTCCCCCTCAACCCAGCTTTGAAGCCAACAAAAGCAGGACGAGGCAGGGGGAGGCAGATTCCAGCTTTGATCCCTTTCAGGGCATCCCCTTCTCCCCCCAGCTGCTGAGTGTGGAAACTTGACCCTCCACCGCTTTCATCCCAGCGTGGGTGGGAGAAGGGCCCTGGGAAAGGGTCCTAGATGGGGCTGGGTGCATGCAAGGGGGAGGCTGTCCCTACCAGCCCTAGTGCAGTCAGCCCCCTTGCTCACCCCCAGCTCCCGGCTTAGCACGGCTCCAGCCGGGAATCCCCCGTTACAAACACCCACAGGTGCTCTCCTCACCCCAGCTGCCACCCCGCAGGCACTGACCCCCACGGGGGCTTGAGATGCTGAGGAGGGGGGGATTGGATCAGACAGCCCCTACCACCCCCAGCACTTAAAGCCTTCCCCAGCCTGGCCGTGAGGAGACAGTGAGGAGCTGCTGGAGGGGACGCAGACGGTCCAGCCCGACCCAGTGGGGTAAGTAACCAGCTTGGTGTGGGTGAAACGGAGCATCCCCTGTGCAAACAGGGCTGGGGGGAAGGAAAAGGAGCGGGAGGGGAGCTGTTGAGGGTGCTGGGGGCTCCTTGGGGGGTCTGCAGAACAAATGAAGCCTGCTATGGATGAGCCCTGAATCCCTGCCCAGGCTCAGCAGCTCACACCCTCAGTGCTGGAAGTGCCAAATCCTGCCCTGCTGTGCTGGAAAACGCCCTCTGGGTGACTCAGGGGCTGAGGTGTGGGCAGGTGGTGACGGGAGGGGAAACAGGAGCATCCCTGGGCTGCAGCCACTGCAGCACAATGTGGTTTTCCATGGCCAGGACGGGATGGCAAACCCACCCCACACAGGGCTGGGAGTGCAGGGGGCTGCTGGCCCCACATTTGTATCCGTCTCCCCTCCCCCATTCATTACCAGGGTCTTCCTGCTGCAGTGGGTCACTTCACCATGGGTGGGCTCCGTGGGGGGATTTGGGGTGGCCCCAGCAAGCACAGGGCTGCGTGGGAGCTGTTAAACCCTGCAGCTGCCAGCTGGAGCCAGCCCAGCACCTGCGGGTGCCGCCGGCCACGGCTCTGCCCCTCCGCCGCGGTGCAGCTGCGCCTGCCGCTCCCTTGGAGCCCTGGCCACGTGCCTCAGGGCTGCTCACGGCGTGGGGGGACACGGCTGGGGCTCAGAGAGGGACCCAAAGGCCCTCATCTCCTGCAAGGAGCCATTAAAGGCTGAGCCCCTCCAGAGGATGGTGGCATCCCGGCGTCGGGGCTCTGCCCGTGGTGCCCAAGTGCCAACGGGAGAGATTGTTCTGTCTGGGTCCACGTCCCTTCCCTGTCCCCCTGGGGCTGTGACTGGGGCTGTGCCACTGACCGTCCCCTCATCTTTGCAGGAGCCCGGGATGAACAGCTCGACGCCGGGGCTGCTGCCAGCGGGACACCCTGGCGAGTGTGTGCCCAGCGACCCGGTGCAGTTCCTGCTGGTGCCTGCTGTCTACTGCCTGGTGCTGTGCGTGGGGCTGCCCAGCAACCTGCTGGCCTTGCTGGTTTTCCTTCAGAGCGGCAAGGTGAGGAAGGCCATCCGCATCTACCTCATCAACCTCACGCTGGCCGACATCCTCTTCAACCTCACCCTACCCCTCTGGATCCCCTATTACCTAGCTGGGGGGAACTGGCTGCTCTCGGAGGCCGCGTGTCGCTTGGCCGGGGCTGCCTACTACCTGGCGACCTACAGCGCCGTCACCTTCATGGCCCTGATCGGCTTCAACCGCCTGTGCGCGGTGCGAGCGGCGCGGCGGGAGCTGCCGCTGACGGGGCGCCGCGGGGCCGTGCTGGCCTGTGCCCTGGCCTGGCTACTGGGGTTGGGCTGTGCCGTGCCCACGCTGACGACGCAGCAAACCTTCCCCTCCCGGCACGGGGCCACGGGCTGCTTCGAGCAGCACGGCCGGCAGCGTGCCTACGCCTACGCCACGGTGGGCTTCTTCGCTGCCGCCTTCCTGGTGCTGCTCGGCACTTACGCTTCCATCGCCCGCTCGCTCTCGGCGCCCGCCGCCTCGCCGGGTTCCCACCGGCGGCAGGCGCGTGCCATGGTGCTGGGGATGCTGCTGGTCTTCGTGGTCTGCGTGGCACCTTACCACGTCACTCTGGCCCCTTGGGTGGGCAGCCAGCCCCCTACGCCGCTCTGCGGGCCCCCCGCTGCCCTGGATGTGCTGCACGCGCTGAGCGTGGCTCTGCTCAGCCTCAACAGCTGCCTCGACCCTTTGGTTTATTGCTTCTCCATCCGACGTTTCCGCTCCGACCTGGGACGGACCCTGCGTGGGATCGGCCGCTGCCTCCCGCCGTGCCACCCGGCCCCCGCCGCGCCCGTGCCCAGCGCCCGCACGTCCTCCTGCGCCTCCTCGTAGCGGGGTGGGCGCTGGGGTCGTCTGTGATGCCCAACTGGGATTGAAGAGGAGTGTTGGGGGAGCTGTGGCTCCGTGCAGCCCCCTCCTTCTCCTCCCACCCCCTCTCTGCTCTCTGCGCATCCTCGCCAGCCCACGGTTCCCGTTCTCGCCCTCTGTGCTCACAGGAGGGGCTCAGCCAGCAACGGGGAGCTGAGCTGCGGTGGGACATGGTGAGACAGGATGGGGAGGGGTGCCGAGGGGTTGCTGTTCCCTCCCAGGGGTCTCCATGCACCCCTGTGGCATGAACTGAGCTGCCCAAGGGGGCTGTCTGGTGCCATCCTGCAGCGTGCCCGAGCCTGGCACCCGCATCCCTCCTGCTCTCAGCCAGCATTAAAAATGAATGAGCCAAAGGCTTCCCCAGTCTCTTTGCTGGTGGCACCTGCACTGCACAGCGAGCAGAGCACAAGGCTGCTCCTGCACTGGCGCAGGGCTGGGTGCAGGCAGCCCCCAGCCCCATCTCAGCCCTGCTCCTGCAGCAGGAGCCTGTGCCGGGGTGTCTCCGGGGGCTGCTGCCCCCCTGCCCCATCCCCTGCCCACGAGTGGGTGCTGGCCCTGCACTTGCCACCCACCTTCCTGGTGAGCTCTGGCGCAGGGCGAGGGCGGCAGTGCCAGCTCAGGGCCGTGGGCAGCTGCGTGGGTGGAAGATGGTGTTTTCCCAGCCCTGGCTCATTCCTCTGCACAGGCAGCAGCAGGAGCTCTGGGGTGCGCAGGGGTAGGGGGGAGAGGGTGGTGGGGAGTGGGGTGCATCAGCTGCCCCCTAACTAAGGGGTCTCAGCACCCCAGCACAGGGCTCTGCAGCACATTCCAACTCACCAGTGCCTGGGAGGGAAGCATGAGGCGGTGGGCAGGGGGAGGTGGGCTACCTGGGAGACCACCAGCATGGCACGGGCAGGGTGGCAGCGGGCACTGGGACAGGGTGGGCTGTTGGAGGCTGCTCAGCTGCCATCGGCACTGGGGGGATGAGATCTCCACGTGCCCTGGGAACATGCACTGTGGTGACTCAGGGACACGATGGCACAGTTAACCCAGCGTGGGCTCACAGGACATCGGTGCCCACAGTGCCCAGGTGCTTTGCTCTGGCTCCACGCAGCCGTGCCCGTGGAGCTGGTCACTCTGTGCTGTGGTACCATAGCTCAGCAGAGCCCAGGGTGCCCTTGCTCAGCTCCCAGCCCTGGCCCAGCCATCCTCGACCACCCAGTTGTTCCCCTTTTGAAGTGCACATGAAATGTTAATCACTTTATGTAACTGCTCTGGGAGGTGGGCAGAGCTCCGTGCCCCACGTGCAGAGGAGCAGCCGTGCTGATGGCAATGAGGGCACTGCAGGGGCTGGGGCTCAGGGGCAGCGAGAGATCTGGGGAGCTCTCTGGGGGCTGAAGCAACCCCAGCTCCTGCTCTGACTTTGGTGGGGTGTCTCAGGGAAGGGACTGCTCAGTGGTGACGGGCCACGGTACCCCAAGGAGTGGGTGACTCTGTAGAGAAGGGGCTGGATCCATCCTTGCTCTCCCCACAGCCGCTGTCCCACTGCCCCACAGCACCCCAGGGACACACACTGCTGTCCTCCAGCCCCAGCTGTGCAGTGGGTGACTGATGGTGTGACCAGTGGGGACAACCCTGCCCGGTGACAACCAGCCTGGCCACGGACCACAGCGCTGGGACGTGGGCACAAAGCTCCAGGACACGGCTCCTTAAAACCCACCGCCTGGCACGTGTCCCTCCGTGCTCTGGGCACACGGTGGGTGGCTCCAGGGCCAGCTCCGGGCTCGTGGCACCGTGTGGCTCGTGGCACAGCACGGAGGGACCCGTGTCATTGTTCTGCTGCACTTCCAACCCCGCTGCACCCTCAGCGTTGCTATCAGTAGATGACAGGGCACAGTGTGAGGGGCTCAGCGGGCGGGTGGCAGCTCCCAGGGCCAGTTGGAGCCCCTCAGGGGTCACATCCTGCCCGCAGCTATCCCGGGAAGGCGTGTATGGCCAGGGGCAGAGATGGGTGACGGGTCCCAGGGTGTCCCCCCTGCCTCCCCAGGGGAATGCCCATGGATGGACACCTCCCGTCCCAATGCCACCCCCCTCCACCGGTGCCAGCTCCTCCCTCTCCCCCCCGCCCCGCACGGGGGTCCCGGGTACCGGGAGGCGGCGGCAGAGCATCACCAGAGCCATCTTGTGTTATCACCGCAACCGCCGCCGCCCGTTTTGATTCCCGGGGAAAATCCACCGCCGTGTCTTGTCTGCGCCGCGGCGGCCCCGCTCCGCACCGCTCCGCACCGCTCCGCACCGATCCGCGCTGCACTGCGGGGGCCGCTGCCACTCGCATGCTGCTGCCCGAGGGGCACCGG
>WBNH01009978.1:21854-82405 GCA_013401255.1 Urocolius indicus | reverse complement strand
ACTGATTTTAAGTTTCTTGGTCCATAAATGTAATATTGCTGTGTAATTTTAGCTTGAAAATTTATTAATTTCTTCTTGGAGGGGAAAAAAAAAGTGCCCATACACTTTTTTTTTTTTTTTTGTGAAGAGATGCTCTCTCACAGTACCCTGAATCTCAGTGAGTTTGAATCCTGTGCATTTTCAAGTTTGCCTAAATTTGAAACTCATAGTGAGAGAACATTGTTGAGCCAAAGCCTCGTGCAGGATATTTGTTATTCAGATGGATTAATTATGAAAGACTTTATGAAAGAGATTCGTCATAAAAGGAGAAGAGAAGGAGAGACTTTAAAATGAAGGGGAAAAAAAAGATACTCTTGGATCATTTTTATAACAACACTTGATAATACTGTCATGCCTTGAAAATGACAATTTCATTCAACCACAATGTAATGTTGAGGTGTTCCAAATAGCACAATACCTACTTTTCCTTCTCAACCCAAAGAGCATATATGTATATACATTCAGACTAGAATTCTTCACTCTGCTTCAGCAAAGGCACTGAAAAGTAACTGCTGATGATTAAAACAGTATGTCTGACCAAAGATGCCTTCATAATTATCATTATTATCATCTTAGAGTGAGAAGAAGAAACAGCTAGTGCCACGTGCATGGGTTTTGGAGACATCCCATGCCTATGAGCAGAAAACGTGATTGAGTTGTTGCGCTAACAAGGCTAGGAATCAAAGGATTTCACACTCTGTCGTATCACTGACTTTTTAAGCAACCTCTGAGAATTGCTTAAATACTTGGTATATTGGGTAATACATTATTAATCATTGTACTACTTGACAGATGTGTTGTGAGGTTTAATATATAACAGTCTCGTTTATTCACGTGCAAGTGTAAGACTTGCCTTCGAAAAAGAAAGGTGGTCTCTGATTCAAGGACTGATCAGGAATCTGAAGCTTTCATGGTCACCTTCTGTAAATAAAGAGAAGATTCTCTTTTTATTGTCAAAGAAGAAATGGTTCTGCGGCACGTACTTTGAGTACCTAATTCAGTGCGAGTTTGAGCCTCTGTATACACAGCAGAAATACAAATTTATCTAACAATAGTTAATTACAGAAGGTATCCAAATCCCGTTAAACTCAATGAAAGTACTCCCACTGACCTTAGCTGGAGTGGGATTGGATCATCATGCTTTTAAACCACATCAACATATTTAGACAGAAGCTTTTTCCTGACGTTTTCGTCCAGATTCGCCTGTTTGCAAAGGGCTGTTGACTTCAACCTGTTGTTACCAATCCCTGTAAAAATTTATTTTAATGATTTTTATGTTTTTTTCCTTCCTGGGCAGGATTTATGTGGGCATCATTCATGTGATACTCTGGGAATGGCAGACGTTGGGACCATATGCTCTCCTGAGCGCAGCTGTGCAGTGATTGAAGATGACGGCCTCCATGCAGCTTTTACAGTGGCTCACGAAATTGGTATGCAGTGCCTTTTCTGTTCCCTTGCCAAATCAAACACTTGTAACAGCTGCATTAGTAACCAAAATACTTTGCAATTAATTCCAGATTTCCCCTGGTCCAGATACTCACTTGGGGATTAAGGCTGTATACATATGCACTTCAGGGTTAACTAATAAGGGATCAGAAGGCAAGTGAAGGCGCACAGTAGGTGTTTCCTTTCTGACAGTGTCATTCCTAAGCAGTAGTTGAAGTGAAAATTCAAAGGCTGCTGCTACTGTCCAAAGATGTCAATATGTGCCACTCCTGAGAAAGCATTTGACCCATCTATTGTAAGTCACATGCATTTAGTGCACACACAGTGGAAAATAACTCACCTTTTTTAACTACTTGCATGCTTGACTGTTACAAACTTTTTCTTGGGACCTGCAGAGAAAGGTTACTGTGGAAAAAACCCCACATAATTCTGATTTTTTTTTCTAAGTGTATGGAAATTCCACATTTCTGGCAAAATACAATACTGATGTGAATCCTAAAATAAGTGTGGTAAAGATTTGGTAAAATAACCTGTTTAACTTTGTTTTGGTTTCCACTTCAGTGGGCCTTACACGTACCCTTCAGAAGGAGTTAAGGTAGAATTAGTGACAGAGGAAAGTTCATATTCTGGGATATTATGCCTGGCACGATGTATTCCTTCAGGGTAACTGCTGCCATCTTGATTAATTTTAAATTTACTAATGTTTTTGGTTTTTAAATTTACTTCTGTAAATTACAGTGTAAATACATTTGTTATGAAGGCTGTTCACTTTAGTGAGTGAACTGGAATTTAAAAGTAGAGATTTTTTTTTCCCCTAACATTCTTGGAAAGAAATAACAAGGAAAGGAGAACTTTCAGAGAGAGCCAATTGCTGAGTTGCCTTGTACCTCATGCCAAACCAAAGTAAAGTTTGCTTTGGGAGTATCATTGCAATAGTTCAGTTTTCAAGTAGCTAGCAGGTAGAGCCTAAGAGTTGTGTGCTTTACATATACATCTGGCTCAGTAACCGGAGGTCACCCAAGTATAAAAAAGCAGCTGGCTTGTCATTGACCTGACCCTTCAATATGATTAGTGAACCTGATCCTATTGCTCTTATGGTGCTATAAAGACATGGAATCAGTCGTAGCTGGAAAGGCATCATGGGTTGCACGAAAACATAAAATGTTGTGGCAGTATGAGTCCTCAACCCAGCAATTTTATTTTCATAAACAAGAATATAGTTATAAAATAAAAATTCCTCTGAAATCACTAATTTAGAATATTTGGACGTGAGTACAGAAATACATCAAATACAGCTTTACATCAGACGAGTTTAGTGGCATCAAACCTGGATGCTGTGAGTGATTATGTCAATGATCATGCCAATGACCAGCGATAAACCTCATCTAGAACTGGGACGTGTACATAGATGGCAAACTTAGCCTGTCACTCAAAGTCCAGTCTGCTAGAGGGACTGCTTTTATCTTCTCGCATCTAGAAGTGATGCTTACTGCTGAAGGTTAGCAGGCATTGGTGAGGTTGGATGAGGGTCCAGTTTTGATATATCTGGTGTGTGAGGAGGTGAGTGATGTGTCTCAACTGCTGTTTAATCAGCAATAAGTACATGTTTAGATAGGTTAATGATGGAAGAACACAGACCAATAAAGATAGGGATGAGAAGTAAATATACATATTCTTACCTTGAATTCCACACGAAGAAAATATAAACAAAAGTGAATTATTTTTAGTGATCTAGAAGCACATTTTTGAAAAAGAGCCATTTTCTTACCTAGACGTTTACAGGAATCTGGGAAAGCTATAATTTTCAATGTATAAAAAGGCATGAGTTGAAACGAATAAATACGTACCCCAATGGACAGAAAAATTCTAGTTTGAGGGTTTTTTAGAATAACATCTTTTTTTTTTTTTCCTCTGCTTGCCATAAGATTTTAAGAAAAGGAGGGTGTCAAGTCACAGAATGATCTTTGTGTGTGTGGCCTGAAGTGGGGGAAGTTGAGAAGAAAACACAGCTAAAATTGCTTTAGTACTTACATTAAATTAAAGGTCAAAAACAGATGAAAAATAAGAGTGTGGCATGGATACCCTTTAGTTAAGCACTTTGGGGAAAACCCTGCTTTATTTTATTTGGAGACCAGACTTCTTCCTACATTTCAGAAGTCTTAAAGTTCCTCCTGTCCTGTGGGTAGGGTGTAGCTTTAATTTTACAGTGGCTTAGTTATGCATGGAATTTAACTGGCAACATAGGAGATGCCCTGCAAGACAGAGGGGATGCCGATGATGAAGAGCCGAGTGAGCTGCTGAGTGCATCAGACTGGCCGTCTGCAGTTTTTTTTAAATAACCTTGATATATGTGCAGGGGTAGCAGATGCAGCATCATCAACATGGAGTTGATCCGGAGACTAGCCATGTGTCCTCACTTTGACATCCAAGAGGATCTGAATGCTCTTGTTTCCTCGTTGAAAGATCCAAGTGCATTTTTGAGGATCAGGTTATTTTTCTGGAAGGCCACCAAAGTAAATGGAACTGCAGCTCAACCAAACCAGATGATACACACCCAGGAGCTGTGCAGGTTGCATACGTGCTGAGGAAGTAAAAAAGCAGCCTGCTAGAGAATAAAGCCTGCCACTTCTGTTGCCAGGGTTTCTGCTACATCGTGTGTTAGATGTTTATTTTATTTCTTTCAGATAAAATAGATTTGACCAGTGGTTGAGGGCAGGGGCACGAGGGAAGTATGAGTAAGCAGCACCAATGCTGTAAATGAAAGCGCAGGAAGAAATAGATGCAACCAAATTCTTAGTACAACTAATTAACTGACAAAAAGAGGTAGGACCTTTAATCTTATCCTACTTGTAAATAGGAATATCGGGAATAATTTGACTACAATGTCAAATGCAGAAAATGAGAATCATGTAACAAAANCGCAGGAAGAAATAGATGCAACCAAATTCTTAGTACAACTAATTAACTGACAAAAAGAGGTAGGACCTTTAATCTTATCCTACTTGTAAATAGGAATATCGGGAATAATTTGACTACAATGTCAAATGCAGAAAATGAGAATCATGTAACAAAAAAAAAAAAAAAAACCAGGAGAAAAGCTTGTAACTTTGAACACAATAATCCAGTTTCTCCTTAGAAGAAGGGGAGCAGTGCTGATAGCGAACATGTTATTTTTAAATTATAGCCTGTCAAGACATCCATCTACTAATGGTAAATCCATATATGGTTGTTTTCTAGCAGGGGCCATGCTACTGTCAGTTTGGACAACAGTAGCTTTGCTGTCACAAATACAGTCTTATTGTTTCTTGCTTAAACGCATCAGTTCAGCTCCATGTTGTGGCATATGGATGTTTCCTTTTGTGACTTTAGGAACTCCTTCAGTTATGTCTCCATATCTTTGCAGAGATATCTGAGCTGGCTTAGGCACAATATGTAGACATTCTCCAAGTCTTTGTTATCAACCTGTTGTCTTAAAAAAATTTATTTCTTATTTCATGCATTTTCCTACTTCACAGAGATTTGTATGTAATGTTTTCCAGAGTTCAGCACTAACATATTGTTTCTCCATATATCCCATATTAAGTAACCATAAGGAAACAGAAAGTAACTAGATTCCTACTCCAATACTCTAATACTTGGGTTAGAGATTGTCTCTTATACAGTGTTGAATTTTAAGGCAAGCTGTGCATCCCATGAAGAAAAGCATGATCCAACATCACCAACAGACACAATCAAACAATTTTAAGTTAGGCTCGATATCTCTTGAAATAGGATATATCCAATCCTTGCTTAGTAGCCTGGTCTTGCATTTTGTGATGCAGTCGCAATCAGAAGTTTCTGCTGACTTCGAGTCATCCTATACTGGAATCCTGCATGCTTCAGTACAGACAGCAAACCATCCTAAAGTGTTTGTCATCTACAAAAGCAAAATGAGAAGAATTCAAGAGAAAATAAGTGAAGCTGCTCCTCGTTTTATCAATACATAATTTCCCAAAATCACAAAGCAAGTCTGAATGAAGCCAGGAATTGAACTTGTCTCTTCAGTTTCAATCTAGTTCTTAAATACAAAATCATCTTTCCTGGGGCAAACAAAGCTCTAATTTAGTTCAGCGAGAGTTACATGGGTCTTAAATTATATGTATCTTTATTCTTTCTATCAATCTTGAAGAACTCTTTTTCTTTTTTACAGAGGAGATACAGTGAAAGCATTGCCTTTTTGCTCAGTGGTAATGTTCGTTTGACCTCTTGCAAAGTTCCTGTTTCTCTGTTATGCAGCCACTCTGGCATGCTATTACTCCTTCTATCCTCCTGAGTAATATGGTTTACTGATGTTCTTTCCAAGTATTTTATTTTTAGAATATAGCTTTAAAATTGCTACATGGAACTAATTAAACCTCTGTTCATTAGTTTCCTTTTATCTTTTTACATGTAACTCTAGAGAAGGGAAGGCCAAAGCAGAGCATAAAAGCAATCTTCAATTATATTTTTAAAATGATGGCAAAAGTTTACATAATAAACCATTTTCCATGTCCACCTGGGAGAGCACAAAGGGCAATGGGCCTTAAATTGCAGCTAGGGAGATTTACTTTAAGCATTAGCCAAAATCATCTAACCAGAAGGACAATTAGAGTCAAGAATTAATTGCCCGGGGAGGCTGTGAAATCTCCATTACTGGAGGTTCTCAGGAGCTGACTGGCTGAAATAGTTGTGGCTTAGAGGACTCTGATTCTAGCCTAGGCTGGAGGAAGAAGTGCACAAGATGGCTTTTCAGGGTCTCCTCTCGGCCTCATTCTCTGTGGTTATGTGGACTTACCACAACTTCCTCCGCAGTTGCACTGTGCGTCACCTAAAATCAAGGAACTTTACAGAAACTTAAAACTAGAAGACAACATTTTTAATACTAAATCTGTTTCAGCGTGCCGTCATGCTGTGGCATCTGCTACCACCGAGGACAAAATATTGTGAGGGCTGTCAGCAAAGTGTTTTAGCAGTGCTTTATAAGTGAGCATAATTTTATGTAAAGAAGCTGTTTTAGAAGTGAAATATCACTCCTGGGGTCCCCGCTCACATGGTTCACCAAAATACATCAAACTACCATTTTGCTCTGAGTGGACTGAAAATATTTATTCAGAGTCTGAGTCTGTGTTTGAGTTGTAGGCCTCTGTGGAAAGAGGGACGTATCTCCCATGTCTAACCTTTGTAACCTTCATAGGAAACTGTATGAGTCTGACTCTTCCTCGGGAAAAAAAAAATGAAACCATTAACAATGTGTATGATAGTGAAATGGTAGTCTTGCTTTTGATGTTCACAGAAGAGTAAAAAAATACTCTCATTCCATATTTTACTACATGTGCTCATTTTATATACACTCAAAAGTAACTAAATACAATCACCTTTTCCACTGCCGAACATGTAGCCCTTTGATTTCAAGGCTGTCAAGATAAAGCAGATAAAGACAAACTTCAGATTTGACAGGTACAAATCTTTTGTAGCCTTTCATTTCAAGAGGGATACCTTGCCAGGGACACAGAATCTCATAGTCACATGAAAAAATGGTGAAGGTTATCTGACTTTCATATTGTGTTTCCTTCATGACAGATGAAGTTTAGGCAAATATCCAGGAAATCGTAATTAGACAGATTAGCTTCCTTAAACCAACAAAATAGGGAGAGAAAATACACTCATCCCAGCCTTTGCTGATGACAGACATCAGGAAAATTGCTTGATTCCTTCTCTTTGAACCCTTTTCAAAGTTCTGTCTAAAATTCTGCTTTCAGAAGCTCTTAAATTAAGCCCTCGTGAACCTGTCCCCTTCGGTTAACAGCAAAGATAGAGAGTCAAAGCTAAGACTTCACATAAGGTACAGAGTGGGGCAGAAAATTTAACTGGTGCTTCAAAAAACAAAACTTAGCTTTACAGAAGGTTGCTTGTTCAAATGTTGGGTAAAAATTCTTGGCTTGCCCAACAATATTTTTATTAACTTACAATGTTATATGTAATATATAATTGTTGCACCTGCAGCGCACATGGTGCTCAAAACAAACCCTTTTTAGTGAAGCTCAGACAATTTTTATGGGAAAGTGGAGAAGTGGAAGGAAGAAATAGATATGATGTAGAAAAATTGAATCCTCAGGTTTTGGATATGCTGGAGATTTTCTTTAGCCACCACATACTTTGAGAACCATTGCCTTCTTAACATATGTGAAGTCATTTTGACAGAGCAACAAGGAGATGGATGGCCAAGCTGTCAACCATAGACTCCAAGAAGTGACTCAGATGTAGCACTAACACTGCCTGAGTTTTCAGTGGTTTTCTGGAGTTGTGCTGATCTTTCTGTAAATGTAACCTCATGAATAGTTAGTTTAAACAAGCATTACGCTTTGAAAAGCTGCTATGCTTCCTGAAACATCAAAGCCAAATATATAGAGTGAAATATCAGTATCTCTGCAACTGTAAGGGAACTGAGAGTGAAACTGCATAACGTTTCAGAACAATCATTATCAAAAATAATCTTAGGAACGTGGTTTAGTGGTGGACTTGGCAGTGTTATGTTTACAGTTGGACTCGATCTTAAGGGTCTTCTACTTAATCTAGAGTACTGTGTGCGGTTCTGGGCTCCTCAGCTCAAGAGGGACAGAGAACTTCTGGAGAGAGTCCAGCACAGGGCCACCAAGATGACCAGGAGACTGGAGCATCTTCCTTATGAGGAAAGGCTGCGGGAACTGGGGCTGTTTAGTCTAGAAAAGAGAAGACTGAGGAAGGGATCTTATTAATATTTACAAATATCTAAAGGGTGGATGTCAGGAGGTTGGGACATCACTTTTTTTTTTTGGTCCTATTGCATCTAGCAACAGGACAAGGGGCAATGGGATGAAGCTGCAACACAAAAAGTTCCATCTAAATATAAGAAAAAACTATTTTATTGTGAGGATGATGGAGCCCTGGAACAGATTGCCCAGGGCAGTGGAGGATGTGGAGTCTTCTTCCTTGGAGGTCTTCAAGACCCGTCTGGACATGTTCCTATGCAACCTGATCTAGGTGGACCTGCTTCTGCAGGGGGGTTGAACTAGATGATCTCTAAAGGTCCCTTCCAGCCCCTACCATTCTATGATTCTATGATTCAGCTGTGTGTGTCTGAGCTCCACTCTTCCAAATTGCAAAGGAAAGTAGAGATTACTTTCCTCCTTGACAGCTAAATACTACCAATACATTTTTTGTGTGACAAGTACTTCTGGTACAAAGAGGAAGGCAGAATTACACAATAAACAGGCAGCAGGCAATGCAATTTTTACATTCTTGCACTATCTACTCTCCCAGAGTTCATTCATTTACCATGAGCTGGCATGAATTACATTCTTTTTTAATTACTCTGATTTGGACAGATGTGAAAATAGGTGCCGCTATCTCCCACTCTTTAGTTAAAATTTATATGTATCTTATATGTGCCCCCTTAATTAGTATAGCAGATACAGTGTGGACCTCCAAGACCACATCTTTTTAAAGATCATTTGAGTATTTGAGATGGACATGGTCTCTGATTGCCTACTCTACATTTCCTGGACAGTCTTGCCTACAAATTGAGGGAAATGTATCTGTGATCTCCCATAGAAGTCTCTTCTAAGAAGCTGTTTCAGCAAAAGTTTGTTTTGTATAAAGTCTGCAGGACTTGTGTATGAATGTCTGATTGTGGCTTTTTTTTTTTATGTCTGCTCCTGAAAAGTAGCTGTGCTTCAGACTGTTGTTTCATTCAGTCTGAAGAACTCTTTTAAGCCCAAAGTATTAAAACTGCCATTGAGCTAGCGATTTAAAAGATAGAGGGTTTGGGGTTTTTCTCCTTTCTAAGTGATGGATAGTAATAAAATTAAAAGAAAATTCAAAGGAAAGTTCAAGTATGAAGAAAGAGGAATAGCCAGTTTTATATTCTATGCATGCTTTTTTGTAAGATTGTGTAATTCAAAAACTCGTCTAAAAAACCCCACTGTATTAGTCATTATTTCTTAGGTCTGTCATTTTTTATGCAAAATTCCTATGACTTCAGAGGATTTCTGAGCGATACAGAACATGCAGAAAGAAATTATTTTATTTCAAAAGAGTTACCACATGCAATGTTTGTCCAACAAAAGAGAATGCAAGAGGCTCGTGCAGAAGGTATGGGCTGGTCATCAGGCCAAGGAATGTTGAGCCAGGAGCTTCCCGAAGCGTGATCCCATGAGATCCAGTGACTCACTGGGTAACTTTGGGCAAATCACTTGACCTTCTTTTGTACCCCAGTCATCCTCGCTGAAAATTAGGTGAAAGGCATGACCTCACTGAAAAACACATGCTTCATCAGAGCTGAGCTTTTTTAAGAAAATAAATTACAATGTCTGCAGCATTTTTTTAGCATGCTGTGTCACTTTGAATGTGTCCTGTGGTCAAATTCAGTGCGAGAGCTGTACTTTGACATGCTGTTCAGTTCAAGCCTTAGAGATCTATGTATGTCCATTAACAAGGTTGTTGAGTTTTATTCCAGAAAAGACACCACAATTTGTGTTTGAGCAAAAGCTGTGTTTTACTTGCTGCACACTGGGGACTCTTTTTTTTATTCCTGTGCTTGAGATATCAGTGGAAAACAAATGAGGTTAGAATAAATTTTGTGTGCTGTTCACTCAGAGAATCTCTAGAGATAATCTGGCATCATATTTTAAGAAAATCCAGAAATATCCAGACTTCTGGTGTGCTTCCTAGTGCTTCTGGGAAGAAAATAGCTGCAGCGCAATGGGCTTCACTGCACATTCAACACAGCTCTGATGGCCACCTGATTTACTTGCAGAGCTCTTTGTGTCCTGATATTTAGAGATAATCTAAGTTTTAGCGGACTTATTATCACTTTGAAGTATTCCAACCTTATATTAGGAATATATACCCCATGCCTACAAGGTGTAAGAATTGTTTTTTAACCCTTTGAAGGTATTGTTTCCTGTTTGGCTATAACAGGTGTTGAGCTTCGATAGTTGTTGGGGTAGGGAAGCTTATGCAGTGCAAGGTCCACCATAAGTAATGCAGACAGTGCAGGTGACTGCTGGCTGCTGTTGACTCTCTCTTGCTTCAGGACCTAAGCAGTCTGAGCTTTGTCAAGAGCCCCTTGTTCAAAAATATACTCTGGTCCAAAGTCTGCAGGTTGCTTTCATACTGCTTTTAACAGTTTATTGAGGTACACTTTGTCTCATCTCAAGGGGAGAGGGAAGTCTGTGAGGAAGTCTGTCAGTCCATCTAAGTGGTTGGTCTTTTTGCTATTTGGGAAGGAACCAATTTACAAGAAGGCTAGCTCCTCTTCACTTGCATGAGGGTAAACCCTGCCTCCTCACCATCTGTTTCTTTTACCATTTTGTGCATTCCTACAGCATAACTTCACTAAACACCATCCTGCTGGCAAAATTATATTATGTCATTCTCACTCAGTGGGAACTGTCAACAGCAGTAAGATGCTTCATTAAGTAGAAAACATCAGATGATCTACTAACCCATTCTCAATCAATCATTTTACACAGCTGCTGGGAGCCACATTGCCAACTCGCATTCAGGTGGACATTGATCAGCATTCCCAGGTCCTTTTCTGTTGCACAGCTTTCTAGACACACATCCCCAAGCCTGCAGTGTTACACAGGTTTGTTGTGGCCCAGGTGCAGGACCTGGCACTTAGCCTTGTTGAACCTCATACAGTTGGCCTCAGTTCATCGCTCTGGACTGTCCAGGTCTCTCTGAAGAGCCCTCCTGCCCTCAAGCAGTTCAACACTCCCACTCAACTTAGTGCACTCTACAAACTTAAAGAAGGCTCACTCGATCCCTTCACTCAAATCATTGATAAAGATATTATGCTTGCATACAGGATTACTTGAAGAATCACCTGTAACCTTTTCACTTTGGTTCTTGTGAAGGGAAACTTCCCACCAGTAAAAGCCAGAAACAATCCCAATATTGTCCTGAGCAATATGTGATAACACCAGCATGTTTATGTATGCAAAGCGGTAGGGGTAGATTTTTCAAGTAGAAAGAGAAGCGTCCCTTCTATCATTCTTGGATGCAAAAGGACAAAGGGCACAGGTATAGAAGTATTTTGGTTTTTTCTCACTTCTGTGCTAAAAAGAGCACGCCTTAGCTAGGCAGTTATTCACAGATTACAGATCACTGTGATATTTTTAAGTCTGGATTATTTTTAATGAAATGGTGAAACAGCTTTAAGAGTCATTGAAAGTTTATTGTATGCTTTCATCCATTTGAAGTCTAGGTAGAATGCCTTAAAAGGCAAAGATAGAATGGAGAGAGATTTAGGTTGTGATAGGAATTAGGAATTTAAGTTCCATAAAATTCTTTGAAAGTTGCATTTGCAGAGTTATATGCATGCACACAAAGTTAGCTGACGGTGTAACTGTCAAATCAATACGGGAAGCTACAATCCAAATATTTAATACTATAAACAGCTATTATCCACACTAATGTCACTGGTAGCTAATTTAGAAACTCAAATACTGACAAACATAATTACACATTTTGGAAATTATTAGCTACTTACTACTACTTTCCATGTAATTATTTTTTTTTTTTTAAATAACAAGAGATTCTCAAAGTCTTTGGGAAGCTTCTCAAAAAGCTGAAGTCTGCCAAGTGTTCTTTGTTCTCACCATGCATTGCAACAATGACCTGATTTAATTCAACAAATTAGACAATGTTAATGAGGTATGTCCTCAGTTCACCTTATTTAGCACTGTAAAGTATAGAAGTTATACTACACTCTTACTAAAGGCGAAGCCAGTAGCTTGACACTTTCCAGAAGATGGCTCTGCTTTGGTTTCCTGTGCTCATGCTGAAGTATTTGGGGTGAAATCTTCTGTGCTTAATATTCACCTGATAAGCGTTTCATTTTACTTATTTACTATGAACCTCCACAGAGACTGTCCAGACATTTCTGAGAGTAATTTGCAGTCATTTTATGGAAAATTTTCCAGCCTCTTTGGTCAAAGTGAAGAGTCTGAACTTTAACTGCAAACTTTCTCATATGTGCAAAATATGGGGTTTTTTTGGTCTATATGAAGGAGAAAGAGAAGAAAAACTTCAGTCTACAGTTCAGCAGTTATATTCTCTGCAGAGTCAGCACATCTCTCAGAATAGGAAGGAGAGGAGACTAGTGCAGGGAAGCCAGGACAAAGCTAATGCACAATATATTCCCTGGCTTGCTCCAGGGGCTTGGCTGTAGGATTTGCTGGGGTTGTTTAACCCGGAGAAAAGAAGGCTTGGCGGAGACATTATGGCTCTCTACAACTACCTGAAAGGGAGTTGTAGCGAGGCAGGGGTTGGTCTCTTCTCCCTAGTGACAAGCAATAGAACAAGAGGAAACAGCCCCAAGTTGCACCAGGGGAGGTTCAGGGTGGATATTAGGAGGAAATTCTTTACTGAAAGAGTTGTCAGGCATTGGAACGGCTGCCCAGGGAGGTGGTGGAGTTACTGTCCCTGGAAGTTTTTAAGAGATGGGTAGATGTTGCACACAGGGAAATGGTCTAGTGGTTGATAGGGCTGGGAAAAAGGCTGGATTTGATGATCTTAAAGGTTTTTTCCAGCTGAAATGATTCTGTGATCCCATAGTTTGATGTGGTATAACCACATTGCTT
This sequence comes from Urocolius indicus, assembly GCA_013401255.1. Lineage (NCBI taxonomy): Eukaryota > Metazoa > Chordata > Aves > Coliiformes > Coliidae > Urocolius > Urocolius indicus. The sequence goes on along the minus strand of WBNH01009978.1, from coordinate 69,275 downwards.
CAAAGGAAAACTGATGAAATTGGTGCAAAGAGGAACTTACGACACACAAAAACTGTGTTAAAAGAAGTCATATGTAGTCAAGAGGCTCGTCAAAGTTACACATTTAGAAGTGTCAGCATTAAGGGGCCTCTTTGTATCTACCGTTTGTTAAGTCTTTTATTATATGCTGATACGAGATGTCTTGTCATGGAAGATGAAAGCTATGAAGGGTGAGGTATGGTTATGCAAGAAAGGGATTTGTAGCATCTTAAATGGATGGAATGTTGCAGAGCAGTATCAGAGGAAGTTAAGGTTAAGAAACCTGAATTCTGCTCTACAAGACCAAATCCTTCATATCACAGGGTTCTGGGTAGTTGTGAATGGTGCTGTAAAGTATTAAGCACTCCAAAAAATTAAGTTGTCAATTTTCTAATTTGCATCTGTCTATTATTCATGTCCTCCTGAACATGCATCGTGTGCAGGTTACTCAGACAAACTTTCTAGAACCATTCTCCAGCTTTTCTTTTTCACTCAGAGCTGTTCACTACCAAATCAAATGACTTAGAAATGAAACTCCTTTTCCACTGAGAGAACCTCATTGCCTTATTTCACAAGCATGCTGCAGTGAAGTAATTTCTTGCAGTTACAACTATAAGCAGTCTTGGGACATTAAACACAAAAGCATTCTTCCTGCAACCTTTAAGCATACAAGTAGTCTCAGAGGAGTACGCTGTAGGCTTAGGTCTAACCAGCACTGTGTTTTCTTGCTTGCTGGGCTAATTGTTTTGCAGATATTTCCATTTCATTGATTGGTAGTATATGTATATTCAAATGCAGATATTGAAGTCAAGTAATAATCTTAATAGTGAACCATTTAGGTCAACACCAGCATTAAGCTTAAATAAAACAAAGATGCCGTCTCTTCAGAGCAGGTATTTATGTAGTGCTATATCAAACTGAATCTTTACATGTACATACTGATGTTCAGCCATGTCTCAGTACAGAGTATTGTATAGATTTATTCTGATGCAGAATAAAAATAGAGTTATCTAGCCCATGTATAGCAAGTATAGCCAAAATAATGTGAATTTACCTACCAGAAAAAAATAATCTCGAATCATAGAATGGTAGGGTTGGAAGGGACCCCCAGAGATCATCAAGTCCAACCCCCCTGCAGAAGCAGGTTCACCTAGATCAGGTTGCACAGGAATGTGTCCAAGCAGGTCTTGAAGATCTTGCATATAAAACACACCAGTAATTACACGTGCTTTTAGTAGGAAAGTTTGATTTGTTATGTTTTTGCAGCAACGTATGTGTGTTATAGCATTGCAATAGCAGTTAGCAACAGTAGCAATAAGAGGGAAAGGAGTATTAGCTCTTATCAGTATTAACCCTGGGTGTCTGAATAAATTCTTCCTAGCATTTATAATGCTACAAGGCCTTTTAGTCAAATTGTAACTGTATCTGAATGATGTTGGTAAATGTGTGTGCATCAAGGGAACAGAGGAAAAAGAGAAATACTTTCTTCATTTTCCTTCCCATCTTCATGTCAGTAAGGACCCAGTAGCTGCAGAAGACAGACTGATAGTTCTCAGTCATCGCTGGTACAACTAGAAGTGATAGATCAAGGTTTTCTTGTCACTTTTCCTGTAGCTCCATCCTTAGGTCGGAACCCAGCATGTGAATAAGGCTTCCAGCTGATACCTTGGCTTCCCTCACAGGACAGAAACCCTGATTTCTGATTTCCTGCAGCCTTAACACAGATTTCTGGTCAGAGAGCCACTTTTCTAATCTCAAATACAGCTTGGGAGTGCATACTGCCTCTTTCCTCTTGGCTTCTCTCCCAAAGCAGATAAAAACGTAACAGCATTTTTTTTATAAAGCAAATAGGTCAAATTAGCTGATTTTCTACTTTTCCAGTCTGCACTGTAGGTGATGGTGTTTTTGTTGTTGTTGTTGTTGATATTGTCATGCCTATTACTATGGATATCAGAATATGGTATCTTGCCATCAGTGTCCCTGCTTGTGTCACCTTACAGCAGAATAATACAAGGTGTCTTTTCAGATGCTTTTTGAGGACATCAGGTTTATTTCTCTGCAGTGACTTTGATGTCTTTGTCCTTGTCATTAAAGCTCTCTCGGTCTAGCCTTGGATGTCTGATTAGTCATCTCCTGGCCTAGGCTGAAGACTGTGTTAGGTTCAGGCTTGAGCTGCCTGTACCTTTGGTTCTCATTCTGTCATCTGCCTCTTAGACAGTAAATTGGTTGTGAAATAAAGAAAATTAAAGTTAAAGCTAATGTTTAAAGAGAGAAAGTGTGTTGTCTGCAACCTGTAATTGCTGCACAGACACTAGAGAAGATGGGGATCTCTGATCTACAGAAAAGGTTGCACCAATTCAATGACTGAAGGTATTGCTTCCTTGCTATATGTAATGGTGTAAACTGTCACAGCTTTTATTTGTCTTCAGGCAGAGACTCCATGTTTCAAGTGGCCTGCTTTGGGCTGCTAATCAAAATTTGAGAATTAATTATACAATTTGTTTTGTATAAATTGCATATTTGACTTGTGAGCTCCAGCTGCTAAACTCTCTTATAGGTAGTCATTCAATTTTCTTTATTTGTTTCATTTCTACAGGGCACTTACTCGGGCTTTCCCATGATGACTCCAAATTTTGTGAGGAGAACTTTGGTTCTATGGAAGACAAGCGCCTGATGTCCTCCATTCTGACTAGCATCGATGCTTCAAAACCCTGGTCCAAATGCACTTCAGCAACTATAACAGAATTTTTCGATGATGGTCATGGTATGTATTATCACACCTTGTGTCAGCTGCTTGTTAGCTTTTACTGTAAGCAGATTTTTTAATAAGAAAGTTTTATACCAGATTGTTTATTTCTTGCTCATCTTCAGGCCTATCTTGGCAGTGCTTGCAAAACAAGGCAAAGGTCTAAAAAGTTGGCAGAGCCTGATCCTCCCGTTGCATGATTCCAATGCAAGAGAAAAGAAGGAGCTGATGGACTGTGTGTTGGCAATAATTTGGTTTGCAACATGGAGAGGTTTTTATCGAAAGCATGAAATTAGTCCTATCTTCCCAAATGCCATAGGTATGAGCTCAGAGTGTACTTTAAGCAGAGAACATAATGAAATGGCTTATTCCTTACAGAAATTGAAATGTGTGATATGATCTACTTAGCATTAGACTACAGATATGAGCAGAATGTATACGTTCTTGTCACCATTAATGTCATTTATTATGTTTATAATGCAATTATAGTTATTATGTTTATGCAGAGGGACTGTAAACTAGAATTAAGACTCCTCTGTGCTGTATATGATAAAAGATTACTTATGTCCCAGGAGCTTACTGTCCGAGTCATCTAACTAATAGTACCCTTTGGAGAATAAGTGCAAAACTTTGATTTTCCAAAAGTAATAGAAGAGCATGGTCTTGACTCTTTAATGAATTTTAAAGTCTTCATTGTGCTCCCAAAGCAACTGCAGTTCTTAAACAAACCATTCAAATTCCAAAATGCTGAGATAAAAATGACATAATTGAGTGAAGGGATCAAGTTGTTATGGTAACCGAAATGCTTATGGTATGTCTGCTAGACATAAAGGGTTTTTTTGCTTTTAAATATTTTGTGCAGTAATTTCAGCACTCTCTGAAGTATTTTCTCCTCTTTTCCTCTATTGGAGTATTAATTCATTTTTTCTCTCAATTTTATTATATTCATTAATCTGTACTGTCCTGTTTTATGGTCTGTGTTGCTCTGGTGTTGACTTAACATTACTAAGTGAATTTACTCATATGAAGACGACGTGGTTTTGCCCAGCCAGCAATGAAGCGCCACGAAAGTGTCTTGCTCAGTGTCTCCCATTCATCCCCACCCCTCCTTAGGATGTTGGAGGCCTCAGTGAAATGGGAGGAAAAAGATAACCAAGGATGTTGTGGATTGAGATAAGGGCAGGGAGGGCTCACTGACCATTATGGTTCCAGGCAAAACAGGCTCCGCTACTCAGAGAGGAAAGTAGGAAAGTTTATTCTACTACCTACAAGAAACAGAACAGAACAAAAAGCAAAAAGGGAGTAGCTCCATAATTCCCATTTGTATTGTACTCTGAGTGTACCAGAAACCACAAGATCCTAGTGGAGCATGACACTGCCTTACAAAACACTTTGGGCTTATAATAAAACAGTGCCAGTGTGCCATATTTCCATGTTTCCTTCAGAATGTGTTTGCTTTTTGGGTTTCTCATTGTTTTTTGCTTAGCTGGGGCAGATGTACTGTCATATAGTTGCAGTGTTTTCCCTCCCATTCTGTTTTCAAAGAGGATCTTCCCTTCAATCTTCATGCAGAAAGAAGAAAACTTGATCTCCCTTAAGTACTTCTAGCCAGAAGCAAGAAATCCTTGACCATTAAGGTATAATTTTGAGTAGTGCTGCAGGCATAATGTAGATAAAGAAGGCAAGAAATAGCAATTGCAACAAATAAAATATAGGTATTTGCATACGAGGATTTCTTTTAGGATGTTTGTGAGCAGATTTTGGATAGTCACAACCAGCTTATGTGGGAAACACTGAAGAAGAGGAGATTTTTCCGTTCTCTGATAGGGAGCAAAAGCAGTTTGTACTAGGCTTTTGGTCAGAAGGGCACAAGCTTATGAGTTGTGCTTTGTGACAAGCAGCATGGCAGCATTGGTGTGAGGAAATAAAAGTGTTTCATCTGCTGCTCCTTATGGGTAAGAATAATGAAATGTGAATTAAATCCAGAAGTCTGGATCTGTGAGGAGTATTCTATTACAAAAGAACAGTCAATGTCTTAGCAAAACTTTAAGTTTCCTGTATAAATTTAGGCATTCACCCCACACTGTTGTACAGAAAACATGACAGTCCTGACTCTCTGATTCCTTAACATTGCTTTGTCGAGTACTGATATTACCATTTTCTAAATTTGGACAGTGATGTTGGGGTGCAGACTCATAATATGTACGTATCTACTATGTAGGTAGTTACTCCTAAACTGGGCATTTAGGTTCCAATCACAACTCAGAGAGGTCTAGTCAATGGCATCAGTGGTCTGACTAGTCTCATCAGTTGCATTAGTGGTGCTGAGTTACACCATAAAGTCATTTGCCTGAGCAGTGAAACATCTGACTGCTGACTGAGTTGCAGACACCAGCGTTACATACAGTTCAAGTCAGCTAAATAAATCCCAGTATAAATGTCTCATCCAAGGTCAACCAAGAGGTCTGGGGAGGATCAAGGTGCTTGATTCCCTGTCTCCTGAGGCCCACTCTGAGAACTATAAGCATCATTGTCATGATATCACCATTTGTTTTACACTCATGAGATGACCCCAGAGAGCAGTTTGACATTTAGGAAGAAAAGGCTCAGTTATTGTCCAGAAAATGCAACATTTATTTCCATCTGCTTTTAGCCAACCCTCTCTGAAGGTAGTAATTGTCTTTATTGTCATGCCAACCACTAGGTTGTGGCATGATTGCTTGCAGTTTATTGTGTTTAGTCAGAGTGCTCAGTGCTCTGTGCAACCTGAAACAAGGACTATTTCTATTTTAATTAATTTATGTCCTGGCTATCTGCTTCCAGCACACATCTTATTCTCTCCTTTTTTTTTTTCCAAGATATATTACACATAACATTAAGGAGAGATAATGAGATGGCTTAATTAACACAGTCATCAGACAACAATGTTGGTCTGTTCCAGGGCACACAGATGTTCTTTGGTACTCAGAACAAAAAAATGGGAATAGCGGTAAATACACACTCTGTGTTGCAACGTGATATAGTCAACTGAAGCCCTCTCTCCTCTCAACCAGGGGCCCAGGGAAAACCATTTGCCTGCTTCTTAACTGTCTTCTCTGACCATTACAAGCAGGAGGTTGAACCAGCTGGTGGTAAAAACACCTGCACTTCACTGCAAGCTGTCTAAATGTAGACACTGGTGCTGTAAAAATGTAAAGATTTTTTTTTTCCTTGCTTCCTATAGAGAATCCTTAGGGGCCTTTTCAATCTTTGATTTCGAATTTATCATGTAAGATCAACTGGAACACCTGCTTTGCAGAAACTAGACCTGTTTCCTCAGAGCAGTACTGATTAAGGAGAAGTTTGGATCTCATTCCTCTGTGTTCTGGAGGGGAAAAAATTGCTGTATGTGCTATAGAAGCTTGTGAAATGTGTAAGTTATTCACATGTGAAAGGTATTCAAGTGGGTGTTAACAACAATGAATTGACAGATTGGGTCTAAGTAAGGATGATGTGACTTTGTCTTTTTTCTCCATACTTCCAATCATGTCAGTGCTGGTAGGTCTCAGTGATGACCAGCGGTATCTGTAATGGCAAAACTGAAGTATTATTACAATGTTTTCTAGTACTGAACAGTTCCATCTGGGAGTTTGATAAACTGCAGTATATATAGTAGTGTATACTAATGCTGACATGCTAGTGCCTTCCCATCACCGCACTAACACTGTACTAGCTTCCTCCCTCATCATAAAGTATATGAAGTAGGACCTCCACTTTTATTTACTTTTAGAAAGTGTATTTTTGACAGTAATTTTTGCCAATTATGTGCTTTTCATAAACTCCAGGGAAAAAAAGCCTGTGCTTTCTCACACCTTACCACCATGTCTAATAATTTACACAACAACGGGCTTTGAACACTGAGGTACTTTTAATTATCTCATGGGATTCAGCTTATCAGTTACCACTGGCACACCTTGTCTGCTTTGTAAAATGTCAGCATAATGCAGATTAAGGATAAAGATAAGGTAAATCAGAGTTAGCAAAGGACAAACGGAACAGCTTTAACAAGGCAAGAATTTTTTGGTAGTGATGATGCAGAAGGAATTTTTGGCTGATTTGGCTAATTGTCCTTAAGTCTTCTGATGTAAACAATAGTAGTTGCAGTAAATGTGTGTTCTGGAAAGAAGACATGAGACCTTGAGAAATGGGGTATTTGGTTTGTTTAAATTCACTGCCATGGCTTGAAATTCTATTCCATTTTGTATAAACAGCGAGATTTTTATAGATAACCTTTTTCTTGCAAGTGACCAAACTGAAGAATACCAGAGTAAGTTCCAAAGGGAGCTAAATGGTGGTAAGTTATTTTGGCCAAGGATAAGTGAAGCTTGCCCAGACCACATATCCATTTTGTGAAACGTAAAAGAGGTTACGCTGAATAAATAGTTCTTAATGTCAACAAGTGAGTTTTTGATAATAATAATAAAACATATTATCAGTACATCCTCTAGAATCTAAATGTGAATTCTCATTTTTAAAGTGTGCCAGTCAAATCCTGACTTCCACAGTGTATCTCAAAACAGAGATACAATTCTTTATGCTGATACTATTTTTTTCCTTTTCTTTCTATTTTTTATGTATTTTCATATAAAATGGATAGCCCTCTTCAAACTTATACCAGAAACAACCGAATATCATTCCTTACAAGGAAAGCACAGTCCAGATTTACCACCAACATTAAGTTTAATATGCAGGTTACGTTTCTCCCTTGATCTGTTGAGGTATTTTTTCATTTTGTTTTTTATTAAGTGTCTCATTGGCCGCAAGTCTGGGTTTTTTTGTGATTTCTCTGACATCCCTTTAGCAGTTTTACCATGTTCTGTCTCGTGATTCAAACGACTACTTTGCTTCCTTTGCAATAATGGGTTGGTTTGCTCTTTCAGGTAACTGCTTGCTGGATCAACCAAGAAAGCAGATCCTGGGCCCCGAAGAGCTTCCAGGACAGACCTACGATGCCATTCGCCAGTGCAAATTGGCGTTTGGACCTGAGTACACAGTGTGTCCTGGTATGGATGTGTGCTCTCGCCTCTGGTGTGCAGTCGTGCGTCAGGGTCAGATGGTTTGTCTGACTAAGAAGCTGCCTGCTGTGGAAGGAACACCATGTGGAAAAGGGAGGATCTGCCTCCAGGGAAAATGTGTTGACAAAACCAAGAAGAAATACTACTCAGTAAGTTACCAGCTGTCACCCAGGGGAGTTTTAGAGGGCATGATCCTCAAAGGCGCTGATTTTTGTGGGTGTGAAAGGGACATTAGGGAAGTCAGACTGAAAGCTGCCTTGCTTTTTAGCATGTAATTGGAGTGTTGTTGGTGAAGGATATAGCAAAAATGCTGTTGAGTTTCAGGAAGCACGTTTTCTTCTTGAAATGTGATAGCCTTCATTCCTGAAAAACTGTGAGCAACCCTTCAGAATAGAGGATTTGCCCATTCAGTCAGTCAGGTCTCAAGACCTTCTTAGGTCAGCTTCCTGACTTTTAAGCAATGGTTTGCGAGGCAAATGAAATCTTTAAATTTAATTTAGAACTCTTATCTGAAAAGCTTCTGTGCCCTAACTCTAGTGGAAGAGAAAGATGGATGAAGTCCATCCAGAATATAAATTCTGAAGCAGGAAAGTTTGTAGCTCCAGTGACAGTCACCTCTCTCAACTAAAGAGTCTAAATGTCTAGGGACATCTAAAGAATCCCCAGGCTCATGAGAACTGTCAACTACATGGTTCAGATACTTCTAAACTTACCAGGTGGGCATTAGCACTGCCCCTTCTGTTATACCTATGGTAGAGGTATGGACTTGCAGAGCTTTGTGAAGGTATTTGCAAACTATAAGAGTTATTCAAATCAAGCTATAGCCCTTATAACACCCTTTTTGTGCATGTAGAAATATATACTTCTACATGCTGTTGCAATGCTCCTTCTAGGTATTCAATTTAGCAGAGTTAGCCTACTACTGCCTTTGCACGCACAGTGCCAAATGAGATGTCATCAATATGCAGATAAAAGACAGAAGCTAACTCCGGGGAGAAGGAAGGCTCCTAGACCCATTATCCCCAGTTAAAATGGCTGAGGAATTGCCTTCAATTGAGGAAAACATGTAGGAGAGAATTCTTTATTAGAATTATTTTTATAGGCTTATTAGACTTATTATTATAGAGAAGCCTGTTTAGTCTAGAGAGGAGAAGACTGAGGGGAGATCTCATTAATATTTGTAAGTATATAAATGGTGGATGTCAGGAGGTTGGGGCATCCCTTTTTTCTATTGTATCTAGCAACAGGACAAAGGGTAATGTGATGAAGCTGGAACACAAAAAGTTCCATTTAAATATAAGAAAAAAACTATTTCACCGTGAGGATAAGGGAGCCCTGGCACAGGCTGCCCAGGGAGGGTGTGAAGTCTCCCTCCTTGGAGGTCTTCAAGGCCCGCCTGGACATGTTCCTATGCGACCTGATCTAAGTTGACCTGCTTCTGCAGGGGAGTTGGAATAGATGATCTCTAAAGGTCCCTTCCAAACCCTCCCATTCTATGATTCTAGGAGTGCCTCTGAGATGCAGTAGATGTATTCACGCTTGCACGATATCCTCACCTTCCCCTATTCCGTATATTTCAGGCTTCAAGCCACGGTAACTGGGGGTCCTGGGGCCCCTGGGGACAGTGCTCCCGTACATGCGGCGGCGGGGTTCAGTTTGCACATCGCCACTGCAACAACCCAGCTCCCAGGAACAACGGTCGGTACTGCACCGGCAAGAGGGCCATCTACCGCTCCTGCAACGTCACTCCCTGCCCACCCAATGGTAAGGTGCCCTTGTGCTCTAGCCTCTGTGCTCACAGAGAGTAAATACTGAATGTTTGTTGTGAAGAGAAATGACAAAGGTCCACTGTAGTTTTTCCAAAATGTGTTTACCAGGGCAAGACATTCATTGTTAATACAATACTGTAATTCTTCCCCCATCCTTACCCAGACACCATGCAGAAGAGAGGGAAGAAATTTCAGTTCTGGAAAATGAACCATTATGCAAACTTTAGTCCTTTAATGCTTATTGCGTCATGGGAAAGTTTCCGAGCTAAAACAGTTGAAGGGTTTGAAGGCCAGTTCGAAGTAAAGAGACAAAGTGACATCACTTAAAAATTAGGTAGAAAAGAAATTGGAATAGTAGGTGAGCATCATGATATTTGCAACTCTATCTGAAATGGTCACTAACGATGTGAATAATTCTACAGCTAAATCTTTTCGCCAAGAGCAGTGTGAAGCAAGGAATGGCTATCAGTCTGATGCTAAGGGTGTCAAGACATTTGTTGAATGGGTCCCCAAGTATGCTGGAGTACTTCCTGGAGATGTTTGCAAGCTCACCTGCCGAGCCAAAGGAACTGGCTATTATGTGGTGTTTTCTCAGAAGGTAATGGCATCTCCATTTCTGATTTCATCCTCCAGTTTAAGTGTTCTGTATCTTAGAAACCTTTCCCTACAACAAGGGAAAAGAAGTAAATCATATGATTGAAAGATTTAACTGTGTAATTGAATTTAACGGTTTGATCGATTGGTTATTCATTAGGACCAGAATTGGCCTCTAAAATGAGGTGAGTTTTTCCACATCTTAGTGTGTGGATTCAAGAAAAATATGGACCTCTTAGTGCACTCTGCACTAATTTGTTTCCAATAGTGGATAAAAGGGGTTTCTGCCTGGAGAGTCATCTGTCATTCTGAGATTTTTCTGGAGGAGAAAGAGTACTATGAGTAAAAGAATAAGTTTTGCACTGAATTATGTTAAGGAAGCCCAGAGTAACTCTTATGGATGCAATTAATACAGAATAATTAGCCAGTTAGTACGGATATGACTTGTGGTCAGTTTATTCTATCAGATGCAATTCAACAGAAATGTCTCCCATGTCTATACTTGCTGTTTTCTGCCTCTGAATGTTAGTAAGGAAACATTCAGATGTAGATAGCACCAGTGCAAGGCTATCTACAAATACTGTTATTAATAAGCTGTGAGATCATCATTAAAGCCAGGGTCATCTTAGTGTCTTACAGTGGAGTTATCTGTCATTGCTCTCAGCCCTTTGCTAAATTTCATCTGCTTTTGTACTGGGCATGTTAAAGAAATTCAGTGCTTTCAGTCAGGGCAGGTGCTTGTCTGTTCTGAGTAGGTGACATAAGTAAGTAACTGGGTTTTGCCAGTCAGATCATAGAATCATAGAATGGTACAGGTTGGAAGGGACCATTTGACATCATCTAGTCCAGCCCCACTGTAGAAAGATTCACAAAAGCAAATGTTCTCTGTGGTAGTTTTAACTGTGGGTCCTTGGATTGCACAGGTAACCGATGGCACCGAGTGCCGGCCGTACAGCAACTCAGTCTGCGTCCGGGGGAAGTGTGTCCGAACTGGCTGCGATGGCATCATCGGCTCAAAACTCCAGTACGACAAGTGCGGAGTGTGTGGAGGAGACAATTCCAGCTGCACAAAAGTCATGGGAACCTTCACCAAAAAGAGGTATTGATCTTGAGTATTCCTCATCGTAATCTTGTGGCGCAAATAGTAACTCTGCTAAGTGCTTTCTTTCTTTCTGCCTCTAAATGGCGTTTACTTTCAAATGAAGAGTGAGGAGAAAAAAAAAACCAAACAAGTGCATTGTCTGTGCTTTATTGCACTTTTCTGATGTTTAGAGCCAGCCTCTTACCATTACTCTGGCAAATAATCAACTGGCAAAACACTGTATCCAGTTCATTTCTGACCAGGGATACAGACAAGCACCCCGTTAATAGGAAGTCGCATCTTGTACTACTTGCTCATCTTGCTGTGTTAGGTGGCTTGTGGTCTCTAGCAGAGAGAGGAAAGGGAAGAGTTAATAAGAAAGTTGTTGGGGTCAGAATGATCAGGTATCTCTGAAACATTTCACAGATGATACTGCTTAGCAAGTTACAGGCTAAGAATGTTTCACCTCATCTAACTTTGAATGACAATGGGTACATCCCACCTGATTTAGTGAAATGGATTACTTGGGTAGTTAGTGGAGAGAAGCAGACAGCATTAAAGCACAGCTTGAAGAGTCTTCCTTAATAGCTGAGAAGGATTATACCCTAACAATACCTTTTCACACTGCTGAGGATATATGGAGCTTAGATAACTAGATGAGATGTCTGACATTTGCTGTATCCCTTCACAGCAACTGGGAAAACATTGACCTTCAGATGGATGGGGTTTTTGTTAAGTCAAAATATTTATAGTAGTTATCCATAAGACTTTTGTCAGAGTCCAACTTTTAGCTATAATGAAATTTAATACAAGTAAAATAAAAGGAACTATCTTCCTGATTTTCCCTGACCACACCAAGGGTAGCAGTAAGCTTTATACTAAGATACCAGTGTCAAGTAAGTCTGCTTTCTATCTAAATTCTCATTTCCCTCCTTCAAGTATTAAGATTCATAAAAAAAATAGGATTTCCAATTTTCATTTATACATATTGCAAGTTCTCAAAGGACTGCTGTAGCAATCTACTTTTAGAAACTTTTAATTAACAATTTCTACTCAGAATCTGTGACTACATTAGTAAACCATCTTTTAAAATAGACATAAACTTGATTTTGGTTTGTATCTCCTAAATTCTTACATAGCATATTGAAAACTGCCAGAAATTGAAATCTGACTCCTGAAATGACCTTCTATTTCTATACATCTCGAGGTGCTGATTAATAGCAGTCAAAAATGGCTTGGAGACTGAATTTATTCTAAAAATAAACATAACTAATCTTCTTCATGGTAAACCATGAATGATTACTCAGCTAAGGATGCCAAAATACCTCTGCCAAAAAAGAATTACTTTCCATCCAAATTAGTAATTAAATAAATTAAATATTTTCCAATTTGTAAATACTGAAATGTCTGGGATGTCCAAATAAATAAGACAGTGTGAGACGTACTTCACATGATTCAGTAGTGATTCTTGTGCTAGAAATCCAAGCTCCAGCAAAAACGTTGAAGGGACTCCATGAATTTCAGCGAGGCCAGATTTGTGGCATAGATACACTTGGAAACAAAGAGATTCTGTTTCAATTATTCCTATGACGTTATTGTTTCACTGCTCAAATCATGCCTTTAACTGAAAGAAGACTGGTCAGAGAGTAAAATTCAAAATTCAACCTCAGTACATTGAAAGTTGCCCCATATAGAAAGCAATGGTAAACTCGTAAGTAACAAGTATGTTCTAAACTGATTTTGATTGAATTTTGCAGTGATTAGTATTTCTGTTTCACTGGAAATACTGTTTGAGACAATTCCCTTATGCAAGTAATTTACTTTAAAATAAACCCCTCATTGAAGTAGTGAAACCTTAGTTGTCTATAAGCTATTCTTCCATATAAAAGGGCAGTGATTATAGCAAAATTATATTTTCTCCACTGAAAAATAGCAGCTCCTGCCTTGCTGTTCATTATAAACCAATCTGTAGCAATCCGTGCATTGAATGTACATGGAAACTATTAAATGTACAAGGGAAAACTAGCATTTCCCGCTGCAGATCATTGCCATACCAACATTTGTTTGTACTTTTGTCTTCTAAAGCAGTGAAAACATAATCTTCTGGAAAACTTGCTTCCTATGTACTTTTTTTGAGTCTATAAAGCCAAATCATCACAATTTGGGAAAGAGGAGAATTAAGGCTGCATGTGCTTCTTTGTACACATCAAGTGTTATAGTTCTACAGCATTGCTTTACATTTTTGACCACCTGATTTTGTGACTTTAGTAACATGTTTTAACGGGGTTATTTTGGCAACTGTTACGTAAAAATATTTGAGCAGTGCTGAAGAGCAGAGGTCTCCCACACCAGCCTGTTTTCCACACCGTATTCCTTCAGCTTTTTGGAGGTGCTGAATCAGAGTTTTAGTCGTTGTCCCATAACTGCTGGAAATAGCAGGGGACTGGCACAAGCATTTTCATCTGTAGTCCATGAAGGCTCTAATTATGCAGCCAAAAAATTCTCAAAATTAGCAATCTGTTCTTTAAACAATCCCAAAGGAGACCCCTTTGATTTTTTTATATATTTTAGTGTATTTTCTCATTCTTTTTTGCCCCAAAGTTTCAGCACTAAACTTTTCAGATATGAGGTATTTGCAGAATGATTGTCACAGGTTAATAAATGAAAATAAGTGTCTCCAAAGTCCAGATGGTAGCTTATAGCAGTGTACAGACTTTAGATTTTTTTTCTATATACCGGTAAAGTTAAAATAAATAAGTTACTGGAAATAGTGATCATTTCAGCACACTTGCAGGTTTTAAGTGGTTGTCACTTTCAGTAGAAGAGTTAAGTATCTTCTTCTAAATCTGAATTAAGGTACTTCATAAGTAGCAACTGAGAGAACTCTGTGATGGTACAAATCAAGCATTTGTGTGCACCTCGTGTTAAACACGTGATGATTAATCTTTGGCTTTACAAAATTCAAAGTAAACAAAATTTTTTCTCAGTGATCAAGATTATTTTTAAATGTTCCCAAGGTACCTCTATCCAGCTGTTCCTCTGCTCATGCTTTCCTTCATCTTCGTTATGGCAAAGACAGCAAGAAACAGCTGTAACCAATGCATATCTCATTATCTTTCCTTGGCAGGCAAAGCGTGCATCATATTTCATATCTCCCACCCTTTGCTGAAATATATAAGCTATCTGTTGTTTTTCATTCCTCTTGTATCTGATCCACGTAAAATCATTACTAAAGCTTAAGATTAAGCAATTAGAAGTAAGCGTGGTAGAAATTTCTTCAAGAACATAAAAAAACAATGCAATAGACAAACAGTGGGACCTGATCAAATTAATCTTAGATGAGGCTTAAGCCAAGTGGATTCAGGGCCTCAACCAAAATGAAGCGAAGTGTGTTACGCCAGTGACTTTACTGGGCTTTGCAGTAAGACTCGGGGCTTCTCTCACACCAGCTACTGAATACTCTTTCATTTAATCTTCATTCAGCAAGGGCTACACAGACGTCGTGAAAATCCCAGAAGGGGCAACCCACATCAAGGTTCGCCAGTTCAAGACTAAGGATCAGAGCAGGTTCACTGCCTACCTGGCCCTGAAGAAGAAAAACGGTGAGTACCTCGTCAACGGAAAATACATGATCTCCACTTCGGAAACAATCATCGACATCAACGGGACTGTCATGAATTACAGCGGCTGGAGCCACAGGGACGATTTCTTGCACGCGATGGGACACTCTGCCACCAAAGAAGTTCTCATTGTGCAGATCCTCGCAACGGATCCCACTCAGCCCGTGGACGTCCGCTACAGTTTCTTCGTGCCAAAGAAGCAGGGGCAAATGACTAACTCTGTCACCAGCAGCAGCGGCAGCGGCAGCAGCAAAATGACTCCCCAGCTCACACAGCCCCGCTGGGTTACGGGGCCGTGGCTTTCTTGCTCTCGAACGTGCGACACAGGATGGCACACCAGGACCGTCCAGTGCAAAGATGGGCACGGAAAATTAGCTAAGGGATGTCTTCTCTCTCAGAGACCATCAGCATTTAAACAGTGCTTGTTGAAAAAGTGTTAACCTGTGGTTGGGATCTTCTTTAAAGGAGGTTTGATTAAGCCATTGTTGACATACTGGTATTAGGTCTGCCCAGACAGAGAGAAGCAAAGGCTTCAATGTACTTACATACAGTCTCAAATTATGGGCAGAATCTGCCTATTTGGACCAAATGAAGATGTGCACTGCTTTAAATAATAGTAGGGTGATCTTAATACGTCAAAAAAAAAAGGAAGTGTTAAAGTTGTTATAAGCCCTCAGTGTCTGCAAAAACGGGAAATAAAATAATGCAAAGGAAGAAACTAGTGAATGGAGGATCCTGGGATAGTTGAAGGTTGCAGAATCATCTCCCCTTTTTCACCTACCTCTAATACAGTATGTCCTTAGGAAACATCACGTGTACCCATGATACCACAGTAGCTCCATTTGTACTGTTTTGTAAATATCTTTCATTTGGTATGTCACTTTATGTCACTTGGTTCTATTAAAAACTCAAACTACTTAAGCAAAGTGATTGACCAAAGTATATCTGCAGCCCTTGTGGACTCGATCCATTCTTCAGAAAGGGCCACAGATGTTTTACTGGAAAATGAAGAGCTTGCTGCTGGTTTTAAAAAGTTAGCACCTTTCAGTTCTGACAAGAGGAAACACGGTTTCGTGCTAGGAATTTCCAGCAGATCATTATTCTGTGACAAATACTGTGTTTCCACCAAGAAATTCTCAGAAGGAGCATTGCAGCAGCTTGCAGACCAGGGATCCCCACACGTGCATTCCTCCAGTACCAGTGCCATCCATGACTCTTCACCTGATGTATGTCACATACACACAGAAGGAGTATTTGAATGCTAGGAGGAATTTGTGTACAAGTTGCTTGCAAACCTTCCACTAGTTCCAGCCATGTCACAGCTTGGAGTCCTTATTGTCAGTGAACAATAGCTGCTAGCTTCTCTTTTCCAGAAAACAAAGGCATACTGTATTTTTGTAGAAACTAGTTAGAGAACCAAAAATTACAGGTAAGATAATCAAGTGTCTTACGACTCAGATATTCTGAGACTGTGTTCAACTGCTTTCTCGATATGTTCTCTATGGCTTCCACTTTGAATCTAACAATGTGTAATGTACCTACATCTTTTGAAGAGGCTATAAAGGTCAAAAAAACACAGCAAGCAGTTAATATTTTATCACTGTTTTGTCCATCCTGTCTAACTCTGGTATGCATCTTACCAGCAAAAGTTTGTAACTGTGTCCTTTTTGATTGTTTTGTGTGTGTTTTTGGTTTGTTTGTTTTTTAAAGTTATGGAAGACATTAATGTTTTGTACATCTACCGCATTTGGGAGGAAGAGGGGTCACTAGGAAGTCAAACCACATCAGGATGTGGAGGACTTGCCCAATATCAATAAGACTGTTTCCACAGTACAGGCAGTAGCTGGTAATAGTTTTCATTGGCAGCAACATCTGAATCCCATTGTCTGCTAGAAGTTCTATGACCAAGAACAAGCATTTCACCTTATGCAGGTGACAGGTGGAGCCCTGATAGCACCCCTGTTAAAATTGCTTCCTTTTATATCAGCAGGCTTTGAATTAAACCCTAGGATTAACAGGTAGAAAGAAATGTTTATAATACACTGATGAAAACAGAATCCCATCTGTCTTTCCTTCCTTCCTTCCTTCCTTCCTTCCTTCCTTCCTTCCTTCCTTCCTTCCTTCCTTCCTTCCTTCCTTCCTTCCTTCCTTCCTTCCTTCCTTCCTTCCTTCCTTCCTTCCTTCCTTCCTTCCTCTACATAAGAGAGCATGAGACTGCAGGAGGATTTTCAGACAAGCCTCACAGCTGTCAGTGGTACTTGAGCACTGAAACTACCCCAGGCTCTTCTGAAAATCCCTATCATGAGATCAGTACACAGAGCTCGTTGGCGTGTGTAGCAAGAAGGGCAGGTCTCGCTCCAGGCTGACACAAACATGTTTTTGCAACTGTGGCTTGTTTGTGTGAACTCTTAGAAAGCATGTGATGATTTCAAAAGAGGACAGAATTGCTACATCTGCAAGTGTGAAACCTGAAGAAGTGTCTATTTTTGTACCCTGTTCTATGTAAACAGTAATAAGGGCAGGGCCTCCTCTGTCAAAAAGAATCACCAATGGATGTTACTAGTCATGTTCAGCTTTCAAAAATGGTGTGGCCACCTTGTTAGGAGCAGTCCTATGCAAAACTGTGGATCTTGAGGAAAATTCCCCACTTAATCTCTGATCGCACTCTTAAGAGCTGAGATCAAGTCTCCTGAATATTTCCAGAGTACTGGAAAGTCAGGATTTAGACCTTCTCTACCTATTAACGGAAGATCACTTTGAAGTGTCTTATTTTCAAGTAATCTCATTTTCCTGTATGTATTACACATGCTTTAGAACCTCTCATAAAAGTTCATTACAAATAGAAACCATCTTGAGTGCAAAAATGAGGAGACTTAACGTGTCTCAGCGTAGACTTAACATTTGTCTCTGCACACAGATGCTCTATTAAGTGGCATTTGTTTTTCCAGTGTTTTATCATAATAGAGACATGATGTGCAAGTATTTGTGTTTGCATCATAGTAATAATTTATTATATATTCAACAGAATGAGTAAAGTTTTTGGATGCTCTTCAGGCTCCAGAAGAGCAGTTCCATATGCGGGTATAAATTTAAGTGTAAAAGATACTCCTTGGATCAGAGTATCTTTTTCATAGAAAGAGTTTATTTATTTAAAAAAATAAATAATTAAGCACGAGAACAAACCACTATAGTGATTTTTCCCTTTTTATTTTACTAATGTAGTAATGAAGCAAGTTAACACACAGAAAAAGCAGTTGCCTTTGTGCGGTGAGAGGGCAAAGGGAAGCCGCTCTGAGAGTTTAAGATAAACCAGGTCAGCCTGCTCTAGTTAACATTTGCTTTGGAGTTGAGCTTTGTAATCAGACTCCAGTTCCAAACCTTGCCCCTGTCAGTCACAGCTCCTTCGTGGAGCTGATGAACGAAAAGTTGTTGCAAGGTATGTGACTGTGTAGTTTCAACTTCTGTTCTTGACTAAATTCCTGGTCTCACACTGTTACATCATTGTTTACATTACTGCCGAGTGTTGCCAAATAAGAGTCATAAAAAGCATTTAGGAGATAGGAACCCGGAGTATTGCTCTTCTCATAGAAGTCAGCAGTCCTCAGTCAACCACTGCTCACTTCTTGGGACGCACCTTAGTGCCTTTAGGTGGAGTTGTACCCCTAAGCCTCAGTGTGGGTTACAGCATGGGCTTCTCAGAAAGCAGGACATTCTCAGTAAGAAAAAGCCTGTCATCTTTGGTTTGACTGTATACAAAAATTTAAATGTAGCTGCCCTCCTGTGGAAACAGTTTTATCACAAGGGGGAGAGGGAATAATCTTGTGGATGAATCACAATTGTGAAAAGGAAAAAAAAAAAAAAGCAACACAGCACTGAAAAAAATAAAATAATTTATTGTTTTTACAACTGGTATGTGAACGGATGTAATGAATTTATTTATTCTTATTTAACAAAAATACCAATTGTGCAAATTCTATTTAAAATGTTTTGCTGTCGTCTTCGGTCTCTCTCTTTCTCGCTCTCTTTTAATTTATGCTTCAAGTTTATGTTGAAAGAACGCCTTGTGAGTTTACATAATGTATGGCACTGGTTATTTTTTGCATCTTTTTATTTAGAAAAGCTTTCTGCATGAAACAGGAGTATATGTGTATACATGTGTGCACACTGTATAGACGTGTATTCTTTTTCTGCTACCATCTTAGAGAAGTTGTAGATGTTTAATTTTGTGACACTTCATGCTCAAAGCTCCTTGTTACACTTTTTAAAATCTCTCAACTAGCAAGTCATAAAGTCCCATACCAGGTCCTAAAGAAGTCAGACAACACACTCACTGTGTAGAGGTGCTTGCAGGTCGTGCCACCTGCCTCAGAGCCTTCTCCTTTTCCATCAGTGGGAGCAAGTTCAGGCTTCCAGTAAATGAAAGCCCTCCATATGTGAATGAAGTTTCTCTGAGTTGCCAGGGTGGCAAGTGAGTCTTCTATCTCATGCAGCTTCTTCTGTTTAAGGGAAAACACTACAGAGAAACTCTGTTTGCCTCTTGAAAATGCAGCTGACATCAAGTGGAATGCTTTGTGATGTGTTACTGCATTGTATTCTAGCTGTTTGTGCCACATCAGGCAAAGTTAGATGCATAAAAAAAAAAGCCAGCAGAGCCTATGTTCCCACTGTTTCCTTGAAAAGAACAGTGTCTGTGTCTACTTTTCATCCAGTCCAACTACTGCAGAACTCAAGGGAACTTGTATTGGGCCCAGGGTAAGGAAAAAGATGCAACAGAGACAAACCTGCAGCTTTTCTACAGTCAATTTATTTAACTGTACAAATCGCTTCTGTAGCCACTTCACCACAAGGGCAGTGCTACAGATTGCAAGTAATCTATTTCAATCTGTTGAAAGTTCTCTCGCTTATTTGTGTTCACCTTCACACACATTAAGTTCCAGCTCAGCCTCTCTGCCCAGAGTCAGCTGCTGTCTAGGCGCTCCTGAAGACCCAGAGCCAGGCATATGGCTTTAGGACAATCTGTGATGGTCAGTGGGTGATGCTTTCTCACTTTAGACCCACTCCAGAATGCCAGGCAATAGCTGTAAGCCTTAATTTTGACAATCTTTAGGGTGAGCTTTAAATGGGATTTGTAAGGATGGAACATTAATGATGTTTTAGGTGAGCGTTTGCCCTGGTGCTAAGGAATGCCATGCTATTCTTTGTCACTGAGGTAGATAGAGCATATGGCAAGAGCCAAAATTAGATTCTCTGAGCGTGGGCTGTAATTTTCAGGAAAAAAAAGAAAAAAGTTGCTGGTTTGAAGACGTTTGTTCCCCTGTTTAATAAAGTGGTTAGTCTGTGTAGAGCTGCCGGAATGCATCATTGCATTCATCCTTGTCATTGGTAACATTTTGAAGAGGGTCTTTTGCCATGGGTACATTGATACGAGCTTGTGTAGTAAAGCTACTTCAATATTCCTGTTTCAAATAACGTTGCAAGTGTGGATACTTCTTGGTTTATCATGTGTACTCTTAATGAGAAATTGTCAGGTCCTCTCACCCACAAAATGTCCCTTCAGGCTTTAAAAGATTTTAATAGAAATGCAGCTTTTTGGTGATAGTGTACAAAATTTGAAACGCCTTAAACATATTCTTCCAAGGGAGTGGTGTAAGAACTTCTCTCAAGACACACTGTACCAAACACCTTGATACTGTCCCACTGCAGAGTTTGCAGGTCGACAGCAAAACTCACAGTGACATTTGCCCTAGAAGTTGTCTGTAGAGGCTCACATTCAGTGTAAGGACACTAAAATCATTTCCATGAATGTCAGTCTTGCATGGTTGGTATTGAAACACACACGTGGGCACAAGTAGAACTCAACTGTGGCTCAATGCAAATGGTGTTTGTACGTGCATGTGTATGTTTGTGTATATATCAACACATACATGTATGCATATACACAAACGAGTGTTTAGGTCTCCGTTACTCACACTCCCAAAACAGGCCAAAAGAGTTAGGCCTGTGTCAATTCAGAGTAACTGCATTACATCATTTGGCTTTGCAGGAGCTGCTTCGGACTTAAACCACTTTAAGTGACAGCATCATTTGTCTTTTAATTTATATGAACTGGTTTACACGATTTATCATACAAACTGTGAAATTTTCAGGTACTTTATCGTATAAAATGCAGTGATTGACAGCCAATATACACGCATAGCTAAAGTCCCACCAGATACAGGAAACAATATACCAAATTCAAGCCAGTTGGAGACAGTAATGCTCCTGTATAGCAATAAATCCGTTTAATCCCTATTGCCAGGTCATCTGCCTAACATCAGACAAGATACAACGAGAGAGGTGTTTCAGGGCAGACTAAGGGGAAAGCACAACATGTGGTGTCAGTCTATTTCATGTGCCTCTTTATGCACACCATCGGTGTCAGCACACGCTGGAAAGCGTCACTTGGCGCATTACTTGGCTGAAATACCAGTACCCTTGGAAAAAAATAAAACAAGGTGTGTCACAAAACTCTTCTTTTCATCCTGGTATGTCTCTAATCAAAGAGAGTTCACATTTTTAGAGCACTACTGTGTCAGCCAGTTTACATCAGAAATAATATGTCATGCGAAACAGAAATGCCTTTGAACTGAATTGTACAAGGTCTACACTGTACTGTGACATGTTGAAGGCCGATACTTTGTTTTGTAAACTATTACATGTGTATAATTTACCAGTTGTAATCTAAAAACATCTGATTCCGTGATTTCAGTCAAAGTAATAAATATAAACTGTATCATAGGTCCAAGATGTTTGTTCCATACGGTACATTTGTGGGCTGTTCTTTGCCATTTGTGCCTCCCCCTACAGATGGAGGAGCAAAAACAAAGGTTAGGCTGATGGCATCAATATGGGAGGTTGGACTAGATGATCTCTAAAGGTCCCTTCCAACCTCCACCATTCTGTGATTCTGTAATACTCTTTCTATATGTAAATACTGCATGTTAGTTGGGCTGGGGCTCTGTCAACTAGACAGGGCTCTGGACTAGAATAGAATGTGCCCCTCCAGAGCTTGAAACAAAGTTCCTATTTGTTGAAGTTCAGGAAGAAAGTATGTACCCGTAATCTCCTGAGCCTGGGTTCTGTCTGAAAGCTGCCTCCTGCAGAGGATTACGATATTCGTAATGAGATTCGTAATTAGCCAGATAAACAAATCTAAGCATAGTAAAAACCTGTCAGAACAGGCAAGGGCAGCGTGCATGTTGTGTGCAGAAGTGGGGATGCAGCAGATATGTCAAAGGACATGTAAGGCAAATAATAAGGGGACTGGGCTGACTTGGTTACTTACAGAGTTGGATACACACCGCAACTGCAGTGTAGCTCTTAAAGTGAGATACTACCAAGATTTCTGATAGAACTGTATTATTATGCGTTATAATTCAGTTTTTGTGATGGTTTCTTGCTTATCCTTTCTCATTCCACAACACTAAATTAGAGCTTTTCCCATTCTCAAAAACGATGCATGTCTTCCAAAAGTGAAAGCAAACTCATCTTGTCTAATCTTATCCCAAGTGTGTGTCTAATCTACTGAATGTTGGCATCCATACCATTTGGGAATTGTGCTTTTTTGTTTTTAAATGTAGAGCTTTTGCTTTGTTTTGTTTCACAAATTGTAAATTAAATTTATTCTTATTTATGGAAACAATCTATATATGCCTAGGAACAACTTTTCTTCCTAGGTTATTCAAACAGCAGCCATGAAGCTTTGCAGAGCTGCCAGTACCTATAGAGAGGCCCAAGGTGTTCATTAAAATCTGTCTGATGTTCTGTTACTCTACACATAAAGCAGCTTGAACCACATTACAAGAGAGTTGTCCTGCTAGCGCTTGTGGCAGGACATGTCTATATATATGCACAATATTATATATTTGTAGTATTACTGTTACATAGTCTATATGCATATCAAGGTGTTTCAGAACACCTTGCTTATATGTTTACACTGTATGAAGTCTCCTCATTGCCTGTCAGAAAGAGTACGGTGCGCAGCAGCAGTGAAGGGTGCAGTGAACAACCTGTGGTAGGAAGCAATTCAACCCTTTACCCAGCCTCCAGGGTCATGTGCTGCAGTCTTTGGTGAAAAACTGATTAACAGCATTTTATCCCTCCCTGCATCCTTCCTTGGCCAGTATACTGGGGCAGAACAAAACCTTCACCAACTACTTGTCTCCTTGTCTCCTCCTGCCCACCTTCAAGTAGAAATAACAGACATGCAAACTATGCCACAACTTTGTCCTCTACTTTTAGATTACTTTTTTTTTTGCCTCAGAGAACTCCACAAGTGCTACCACCCAGTTTCTTCTGCATTTTTGTTTTATTTACAGAGCAAGCTGTAATGTCACCGAGAGATTATGTCAGGTCCTATCTTCCCAAAATTCCATTTTTGTTTCTCAGTTTAACATTTGCAGTAGCTCAGGAAAAGCCAGTACTAGGAATGGAAATCTATTTGTATGCTAATCATAGAGCAGAGACTATAGGCTTTCTCAAATGTCCAACACTGTCATAATCCCATTACTGTACAGGAACTGTTCTGTATCAAGAAGATGAACTCATTCTCTCTTAATGTATTTTCCATCTCTTCATAATGTGACATTTCACCTCTTCAGAAACTATATGTAATTATGTAGGAGGAGGAGGGAGACTTCTACTCCCAAGTCTCTGAACTCATAGACCCAAATCTCATTTTTAGATGGAGATGCAAGATGGGTTTGATCCAATTTCAGCCCACCAGCCAAACTGATCCTTTAAAAAAAAAAAACAAACAGCCATACGTTTTAGAAACCCCCAATATATCCAATAATTAAACTAGAAAATGTTCAAGTCTTTCCACATTGCTTACACCGTTACCTCACCCTCCTCATGCTGTGCTCTGCAAAGTTTAAAGTAATAAATTCATCATACTTAGACCACTCGGCATTCTAAGCTGACCCAACGATAGGGTTGAAGAGTAAATGCGTGGGAAAAATAACTTCACAAAAGCCAAGGAAAAATTACTATTTTCCATGCTTGGAGGACCAGGGCAGCAATCTCTCTGCTTTCCTTTGATTATTCTGGGAAAAGTACGTCGGTGTGAAAGCAAACAGACATTTTTCTTAAACAGCTGCTCAAGAAACCCGTGTTGTAGCAATTGGGTGCAACCTAATGACATGCTCATTAAAAAGGCCACTGTGGCCATCATCACCATAGTCTCACTGCTCCAAGTGTGGCTCAACACGTACAGGAAAACAGGATAGCCAGATGAGATTCTGAAGAATGCATGTGCATTTAGGTATGGAGAGAAGGGTGTCTCAGAAGGTGTAAGGGATAAGAAGCCTTGTGTTCTGTAATTTTTACTAGCTTTCAAATCATAGAATCATTTTGGCTGGAAAAGGCCTTTAAGATCATCAAGTCCAACCACTTACCTCAGGCTGCCAAGCCCACCACTAATCCATGTCCTCAGCACCTCATCTACACAGCTTTTAAATATCTCCATGCATGGTGACACCACCACCTCCCTGGGCAACCTGTGCCAGTGTCTAACAACCCTCTACCTAATCTTCAGTCTAATCCTATCGTGGTGCAACTTGAGGCTGTTTCCTCTTGTCTTATCACTCATTACTTGGGAGAAGAGACTGACCTCCACCTCCCTACAACCTCCTTTCAGGGAGTTGTAGAGAGCGATCATGTCTCCCCTCAGCCTCCTCAAGGCTAAACAAGCCCAGCTTCCTCAGCTGCTCCTCTCAAGACTTGTGCTCCAGACCCTTCACCAGCTTAAATGCACTTAAATGCCACAGGAAGCTTGTAAGGGTGTATTTTTGCCTATCTGTAATTTGATTCACTTGTGTCGTGGTTTCTGCCCATCAGGGAACAAAAGACCACGATTAGCCTCAAGTACCGAAGACTTAAGGATTGCCAAAGGGCAGGGAGAGCTTAATTGCCGCTTAAGGTGCAGGACAAAACAGACCAGGCTACTCGGCTTGGGGAAGAAAACAGAAAACAATTTAATACCAACTAAAACATAAAACCCCAAAAACCAGAACCAAAACAAAACAACACAGAATGGTACAGAGATGAAGAGTCCGACCAGCCCTTTAAGACCACCTGCTCCCCACCCCTCTCCTCTTCCCGGGCTCAGAGCCCTGATCCCGGTGTTTTATACCTCCGTCCCCCCTGAACGGCCCAGGGGGGCAGGGAGTGGGGGTTTCAGTCAGTCCGTTCCTGGTGGCTTCTGCCGTTTGTCTCACCTCAGGGCAAGTGGGTTCCGCACCAGTCCTCCTTGCAAGTCCGTGAGGTACCACACACACATGGCAGCCCTGCACGGGCTGCACCGACGCACATTTGTCCCAAAGCCCTGCACGGGCTGCACCGATGCTCATTTGTCCCAAAAGTTGCTGCTCCTCTCTGCCTCTCGTGTGGGGCTGCTCTGCAGTGCACAGGCTCTCCAGCATGTCCTGTGCCATGACCGCCTCCCCCACACAGTCTCTGGCCCGTCCGGGCACACTCACATGAAGCTGCTGCTGCTGATCCATAGGTTGCAGGGGTACCGGCTGCACTCTCACCACGGCTTGCAGAGGGGTCTCTGGTCTGATGCTCCATCCTTCCTCCTTCTCCGACTGTGGGGTCCGCATGGTCGCCTCCATCTTGTACCACTCTTACACCTCCTGCCTGGCACCTCAAATTCCCGTCCCTAAATAGTGATCGCAGAGGCGCCAGATTGGCCCAGCCGGGCCGGGGGGTGGGTCTGAACCCAGGAGTCGGGGGAGAGTCTAAAAAACTTTTACCGGGTCTTCACTGCAACCCGCTCCCCCTGTTACTAAACAAAAGCAACTCCTTGCTAAACCATGACAACTTGTGTGTATATTATTTCTTCCCTCTATTCCTTGGTCTTAGTAAAACTTTACCTAAAGGACCCAAATCTGTGGAATTAAAGCCATTACCTCCTGCACATCTGTGACTGCGTAAGCCCAAGTTCTGCTAAAGTCATTCGCTCGGGCTGGCAGCCATGCTTCCCAGAGAGCCGTGGCAGCTGCCAGATGGGCACCAAAGGAATGGCATGCCCTGCTCTTGCCAGGAGAAGAGGAGGGTCAGGAGGTGAGTCTGGCTGCACTGTGCCAGAGACCTGCTGTCTCCACTCCCTGCTGT
This sequence comes from Urocolius indicus, assembly GCA_013401255.1. Lineage (NCBI taxonomy): Eukaryota > Metazoa > Chordata > Aves > Coliiformes > Coliidae > Urocolius > Urocolius indicus. Next base: position 43,239 of record WBNH01009978.1, on the reverse strand, counting down.
CTCGAGGGGCCAAGGCGGTTGAAGTTCCTGACCATGCATATGTGCAAGGACATGCCTATCTCTAGCTCATCTAAGCACTTCACACAGGTGTGCATCAGAAGTTAATCCTTCCCATAGCGTTGGCTCTGCTAGTTGCTTTTCCACCCTTCCTCCCCCCACTCCACCCTCCACCTCTTTTATGCATTCGTGGTGTTATTTTGAGAGAGCACAGTCCAAATGGATTTTATACCATTTTTTTTTTTTTGCTCTGGAGGCACTGAGGCACTTACTCCTTTTAATCTTTAAGTTGCTGCAACAGCAGATGTTGTGTGTGGGCCCTCTGCTGATGGAAGCTGGGTGTTCTCATGCCCATTGGTAATTTTGCTTATCTACCATCATGATCGAAGGCCCCAGTGAGGTTTGCAGACATAAATTCTGCCCGTAATTCTGTGCTGGTAACCACAAAAGGGCCGTGCACATAAAGTGCACATCCTTGCAAAACAAAAATGTGCAAATTGCCCTAGACTGGTAATCCAGCAGGGGCCCAATGGAAAGCAATCCCTTGCAGTCATAAAGCCATGAAGGTACCACAGGGAGACATCTGCTTGGTAAGCAGGAAGGCACCAGCCCAGCAAACTTCATAACGGCCCAGCGGTGCCTGAGAGCGTCAGGTAACCCACATCTTGAAATAGTTGGGAGCTGGCAGCAGGCCACCTCAGCAATTGCTTAGATGGCAGCTACCCAACAGGTTGGCAAACAGGCTTAGTTACCTAGGAAAGGTGGTCTGTAACTAAAGGGTAACAAAAATTACACTGCAAACTTTGAGAGCACTTTAAAGTGGTCGATTTAAGACAGGGCCCTGCCCACTGGAAGTGGTCCTTTGCTGAAGGCCTTGCTGTACTTGGGCTGGTTTTGTCCAGAAAAAACAGTGTTAGATGCATTCTGTGTGGGCTGGGAGGAATGTTTTCACACAGATATTTATGTGGCATGCTAAGATCTGACAGCCATCCAGAGGGGTTTCGGCCAATATTTCATTTTAAATGCACGCTGCACACAACCAAGTAAAAGCAGATGAAATGGCATTGCTTCTGAGGGGTTTGTAAACCTAATGGCAGAGAGGCCGCAGAGAGCGGAGACGGGCTCCGTATGGTAAACCAGCGGCTACAGGGATATAGGTTCCTTTGACAGGAATTTGAGCTATGAGAGGATTTAAGGGGAAATTACCAACCAGTCTGGCATTCAAATGCCAAAATACACAGTCAGAGTCTTGGTAGTGCAGGCGCACTGCAACACTCTTCAGCATCACTTCAAAGGGAGAAGGGAAGCTGCAGGACCTCAACCTCTTCATGTACGCAGGAAATCACAATTGAAACACCAGCTCTTCATTGGTTACAATGAAACACTGAACTCAAGTGTTACATATTAAGAACTTTTCCTTCAGAGAAGAGGGAAAAGAACCAAAGGATGTTTTATTTCCCCCTCCATCAGAATAATTATTATTTTAGGATGAGTTCTTTGTGTATTTTTGGCTTCTTTTTCTTTTCCCCAAAATAGTTTCTTAATGCAAAGCAGAGACAGAGCCAGAACCTAAGGCAGGTTTTGAGGTTACTGTGAAACAGCTTTGCCTCTGCCTGACTCAGCCTGCTGAAGGTCTTTGCAGTATGGCTCCAGTGTCGGGCTTTTGTTCCCCAGAGCCTGCACCTACTCTACCCCAGGACCCATTTCCTTTGCCCACATTCATAATGTTCATTTAAATCATCACCTGGCTTGCTGCCGAGGCTAGTCAGGTTTCTGTAAAAGAAGATGTTAAAGACCTAGTGGATTAGGAAAAAAATAAAAAGATATTGACAAAAAAATTAGGAGATCATACAGTCATTACGGTTGGAAAAGACTTTTAAGATCGAGTCCAACCAAACGTAGTTACCTCTCATTTTCACCTACAAAAGAAAAAAGAGGAGAGAAAGCTCCCAGAACTAACAGAATCTATGAAGAGTATCTCTTCTATGTTGAATCTACATGTAAGCCACAACCAGGCAGCATCCAAAAACTTTGGAACTTGGGGAGTTAATTTAGTTCTCATAGAAATCCATTGATTGGAATAAACTTTAAAATATAAAACAGAAATGGTAAAATATGCATCAAGAAGAGTGTGGCAAGCAGGTCGAGGGAGGTTCTGCTCCCCCTCTGCCCTGGTGAGGCCTCATCTGGAGTCCTGTGTCCAGTTCTGGGCTCCCCAGATCCAGAGGCACATGGAACTTCTGGAGAGAGTACAGCACAGGGCCACCAAGATGATCAGGGGACTGGAACATCTTCCTTATGAGGAAAGGCTGCAGGAATTGGGGCTGTTCAGCCTGAAGAAGAGGAGACTGCAGGGGGATCTCGCTGAGGGGGGGATCTCATTAATACTTACAAATATCTAAATGGTTGTTGTCAGGAGGTTTGAGTATCCCTTTTTTTTCTGTTGTATCCAGTGGCAGGACAAGGGGTAATGGACAAAAGCTGGAATGCCAAAAGTTCCATTTAAACATAAGGAAAAACTGAATCCCTGTAAGGGTGAGGGAGCCCTGGCACAGGCTGCCTAGGGAGGCCGTAAAGTCTCCTTCTCTGGAGATCTTCAAGAGCCACCTGGACATGTTCCTGTACAACCTGATCAAGGTGAACCTGCTTTAGCAGAGGGATGGACTAGATGATCTCTAAAGATGCCTTCCAACCCCTACCATTCTGTGATTCTGTGATTGTTACTAATAAACCTGAAGCTTGCAACCTACATGGGTTTATCATTTTAAGCCTTGTTAAAGCTTGAAATGAAGTCTTAGTTTTTAATTAGATATGCCAGGAGGTTCCTACTCTTGGATGAAAGCAATTGTAGCTGTACTATATATTACAATCCACAAAGGAGTGGGAGTGAACTAGTCATTCCTAACATACTTTGTAATGTGACACTTGCTTTGAAAGCAAAGGGTGAGCAGGTAGACTAGAAAGCTGCTTTGATACATGTGCTCAGACTAGTAAGATGTACCATAGGAAACATACCTCACAGACAAAAGGTCAAGATTTAAGCTTGACTAAGTAATCCCCTAAGGGCTCTTGGTGGCGTTACTCAAGAGAAAGCCGTTGGTGGAATGAAACAGGAACTTGGGAGCTTTTCTTCTCTCTGGGGGACCAGAGTGAGGGTCTTGGCTGAAGGTGCACCATGATCAGTGAGTTGCTCTTTGAGGGACAGTCTCACAGATGCTGACCCCAGAAATTTGTGAGAATGAAGAGATGAAGCCTGCCTTGGAGCCAGTGTTTAAGGGTATGAATCCAATGCACCTGACTAGTTCAGGAAAGGTCCCGTGAGTAAATAATCTGGGATGCATCTGAAAACACTGCAGGAAAGTAGCTAGAAGACCAAAAAACCTACCTTAGCACCCATACGGCAACAGACAAGGGTTATTTTAGCAGTGTGAAATGTTTTCCAATCCCAGCACCACACACAAAAAAAGTGCCAAAGCAATTTGCCAGTGACAATAATGTGTGGTGTAATGTTGGGGATGAAAAACCTTCAGCTGGGTTCGACCCAGTATAAATCATCTCTTGGTCTAGTTCAGTAATACTCAGCGTTAACCAACTATATCTGCGCTTTTTATCTAAGTTTTGTCTGTCACTTAAACATGGATAAATATTAAGGTAGAGTCCTTAGTGTTGAATTAAAATGTAACTCACGTTTCTAAGTAATTTCAGTGAATTTGGAAATCCCGTTCTTAAAGGTTTCAAAAAGGGTATATTATTATTTTTAAGTCTGCTTTTTAACACCACAATGTGATTCTAGCCAAGCCCTGAAATCCCACGCAAGGCAGATTATGTTCAGTTCTCTGGCTGTCTACATATTTTCCTCCTCTATGTACCTTACAAGCCAATTCCTGAATATAGCCCTAAAACTATGTCCTTAGCATTCGCCTAAGAGACCACATTTGGTATCCTGTCACCCATCATATTGAACGGATTGAGTCTACTAAGATGGTTAATAAAATCATAATTCCAAAAATGCCTCTTCACTTAAAGCCTTTTTAAAAATTATTTAAAGGTATAGTAGTTATGGCAACTGCTTCCTGCCACCTTTGCTGCCAAAAGCCGCAATCCATCCATGAAAAAGAGCTCCTCCATCCAAACACATTTTTCAGTGGGCAGCAGCATTCCCTGGCTTGGAGTACACTCTTCCTTTCCCTTCTGGCAAACTGAAAGCCAAATAAAATCTGTAACAACTGTGAGCTGAGGGTGAGGAATTGAGTGAACTTCTTACATGTGACTTTGTGTTTTTACACATATGTGCAAGAAAAAAAAAAAACAAACAAAAAACCCCACAAAATCTTGGAGAGTTGGGGAGGGGGAGAGACGACCTCCCCTCTGCCTTCCCCTCCCAGGCCTGGCTAAGGAAAGAAAATGTTTTCCTTTCTTAGAACGTACATTTGGGATTCAAACTCTCTTAAAATACTCGGCATAATACTAATTAAAAAATCGGTGAGTTATTTCTCCTTCTCTCTCTTATTCTACCATAGCGGCCAGTGGCAAGAATTCTTAAGCCTGGTGTATTTCCTGCATGATTATCAAAGCTTGCTTTACGAATTTGAAAACAAAATGTTTCTATTCTTTGCCAGTACCAAAACTCTGCTTCTATGAGCAGGCCTTTCTGGTCTTGACACAACATAATTCTTAAATTTCCTGTTTTACAACATGGGAAGGCTTTTAGAAAAGCTTTAAAATTATTTTTGTAGACTCTATTTCTAAATATTCTTTTCCCTCCCTAGGCGTAATTCCAATGCACAGTTATGTGGAGCTTGCTTGTCTTTCCCTTGCCCTGTTGGCTATGACCTTTTACCCACTCAGAAAATAATTAGTACATTTTCCAGCAGATAGTTGGATGATTTCATGCTCTCTTACTATGAGAAAACATTGTAACAGACCACTTGAGCAAACAGTTTAATCTGCTGCTCTTTCAAGTCTCTGTATAACGGATGAATACAAATGTACAAGAATGTTAAAAAAATAGAATGAATCAAAAATCGTGAGAACAGTGAGGTGAACAGCCACTCATAAAGCAGGAATTCTCATACATAGTCTGAATTTGGAAGTTTTATTAGAGTGTAATGCAACCATTATGACACAAGTAACTCAGAGAATTTTTGGCTGTGTGTGAGAACAAGAGAAGACTAAAGTTCCAGTACTAATTAGTCAATGCACGCGTAGCCATCATTAATAATTTCCACCACAGTAGCTTCAGTCCGCTTTGCCAATAAATGGCACAAACGTGGAGTAGATGGTGTAAGCACCCAAAAGCCCATACAGAACACAAGCCTAAATCTATGAAAAAATAGAAGGGAAGGAAAAGTAACAGCAGAGACACAGGTCCAAAACTGCGAGGCTGATATTATCACGATTATCTCATTGCCTAGCATCCTATGTTAATGTAGTTCTCACTGATTAAAAACCTTTTCTCCCCAAGAAGTACGTCAGGCGTTTTAGCTTCTTTTATACAATAGAGACCTATCGCAATAGGACTACCAATGTATTTAAACAATCCCTTCCCACTAGTGAGTTTAATGGCAAGAGTCATGAAGTGGCCCCCTCATGTGTGTTTGTACTGTGCAGGTGAGTGGTGTGGCTAATGGTGGAGTTATACAAGCCTTGCCCTGCAGATGTCTCCAGCATGGATGTCTGCTCCCTGCTTTTGTCCCCAGCTCCCAAACTTGAGCCAGCATGCATTGCAGCAACAGGAGAATGAAAAGAGGCAAGAAGAAAAGGCAAAGCATAGATGTATGATGACGCAAAAGGCAGTGACATTTGCATCTCCAAAGATTTGCGGAATAATTTGTCACCTAGATTTTCTTCCAAACAAGTTACACTGGGTAATGAAACATCCCTACGTTTCCCTCAACTGTAAAGTTGAGCTGCAAGATTTCAGAATCTGCCTATGCTTACATGAGTCAAATGAAGTGGTGACAAACAAAGAGGCACCAAAAGTTATCCTTATCCCTGTTTCCAGCTGAAGCAACTGGAAGACATAAAAGTCATCATTAGCCTGATTTAAGTCACACAGTGAGCAGAACACACAGCCAGGAACGCATCGTGGGCTTCCAGGCTCCAAAACAGAGATATAAAACAACTGTTTCTCTTTTAGCAGGATATTTTACAGCTGCTTTCAGCATCAGGTTGACATTCACAACTTTTTTTTTTTCTTTTGGGTCCCCACTAGCAGCTGCATCCTCAGAAGCATTTCCCTTACTGCAGACAGGAGCACGGATCTTGCCTACAGCAACTCCTGAAGTGTGTTTAATCAGTCGACCTAGGTGTCTTTGATGACTAACAAAGTAGGCACACCTGAAAGCTATAAGACTTGCTCTTGCCATCGATGAACAGCGCCTCACAGGCTCTTGTTTCTCTCCATTGGTCTAGGTTTTTAAACATGGAGAAGGCTTCCACCTTTGAACAGACAAACTCAGCCCTGGCCTCGGACTGCTCTATAGACTGCTCTACAGTACAATGGTTGACTCCTGTGCAAGTTGGTCTATGAGGACAAACACTGCTGTCATAAATTATTTCAGAGGCAAGTTGTCTGCAAAGAGTGTATTACACCATTCTTCTTATTATTTTTTTAAGTCTAAATACATAAAACTGTAGCAACTGTTTCATAAACTTTAAATAAAAAAAATAATAATAAAAGAAAATTTTGACACTGGGAAGGGGCTGCTTCTCCTGGGCTTTCAAATTTGCATCTGAAAATATTTTTATAGGTACCTTCTAGACCCAACAGAGAAAATGAACACTTAGCCCATATTATTCATGTCATTCTACAGTAGATGTCCATAACAGGTTAGATGAATTGCTCATTTCAAATGTGTATTTCTTTCCAGAGACAAAGGGACATAGGGTTCAGATGCAGACAGCTACAGTGCAGATATGTGAAGCTGAGTGAGATCAATCTTGTTCCAGGTCTCAAAAGGGCTGAAAGTGCTTGGGAGCAGTATACTGTTTCCAAAGAGTTTTCAAGTAAAAAACTCAGCTCTAAATTACTATAATTCTTTCCAAAAATTGACTGGATGAAGGCAGGTTTGTTCTGCAATATTGTTTTTCACTGAGCTACCATTGTGAGAATTAGTAATGCTCCAATTCAACTCTCTCCCTCTCTATCATCCCTCCCCTTTACATCTTTCAGCTCCTACTTCATTGCAAAGTTCTCTTCAAGCTTGTGTAAGAAACTACACATCCTATCTGGTATAGGAAATATCTGCATCGAATTCAAAACCTCTCAGAAGGTGAAGGTTATACGTATTACAATGATGGTCAGAAAAATGCTTTGCTTCCCTCTCCCCACCCAAAATATATTCCCATGGAGTAATCTAATTTTTGTGCTGAGACTTATTTGCAGATTTTTTACTAATAAGTTGTTTAAAATAAAATTATGAAAGCCTCGGAGGGATGCAATAATGTTTCACTCCTCCTCGATATCCAACGTTAAAACTGAGTGGTACTACAGAGCTCTTAAAGTCAATGGTTGAATCGTTTATTAGTGCTGGTTATTACAACTCAATATCCCAATTGCACATCTAATATTACTGAGCCTTTAGCTTCCCCAAGCTGTGACAATGAGATCCAAAATGTAAGTACGAAATATATGGTGGCTCTGAATGCTATGCCTTGTGCAGAATGTCTCAGTGAGTAGACCTCGTTGCTGTGCTACCAGCACAAAGAGAACCCAGCTCCTGGCCTATTCATTGTGTGTATACTTCCACTATCTCTTCTTTTCTGGCTTCTTTACTCCATGGGGAATAAATGTAATCAAGGCAGCTGCTGCCTCAATGTCTGTGCATAGTTTTTATGCAGATGCCACTAAAATCTTGTGAATATGCTCCATCTCATTCCCTGAAGAAAACTCTGACACCTTAGTTACTTTATTTGGTTATAACCAAATAGTATTTATAATGTAACCATATTATAACTAAATTATTATATGAGCCAAATGCCTTACCTGAACTACCCAAAAACCAAACAAAAAACCAAAAACAAAACATGAAAAAGAACACCTCCCTGAATGTAAAACCTTGACTCTCTTTTCTGAGCTGATCATGTTGATTTACATATCTTTAATTTCACAAGTGCATGGAGCTATGGAGAGCTCAGCACTACTCCATATGCACCCCTGCCATCTGTGGCAGTGAGGAAGGCAGAAATGAGTTAAGTACTTGAGAGGATAGGCTTTGGAGAAAGTGACGAAAGATACTTTTGTGTCCAGGCAGACTTTATACTACTCAATTCATACTAACTTAACTGTAGTTTTACAGACAACCTCATTCAACCGTGCCATCATAAGGTGGATGGTAACTAGTAGAAATATGTTGCCTTCTTCACAGACAGACAACTAAACTAATTTGAAAATCAAAACAACCAGACCTATCCAGACCTATCAAAAAAAAGCTACTGACAATAGGCTGGAGCTTCCCCTTTGCTAATGCTTTTCATTCCTTGTGGCTCTATGGGAACTGGTGAAGTGACTACACATTGAACCCACATAAATAAAAGCACTTTTGGCCCAATAACCACAGGTTTTAAAAGGTCAGTGTAAAGCAGTGGCATCAGTAGCCTCTAAAGAAACAAATATTTTCAGTGCAGTGCCTAGGTTCTGAATAATTTTAACACGTTTGGGCTGCTCACCAAGTGTTGCATTTGCAAAATTATGGAGGCTTTCATGTGGGTCTACAAAAGTAATATTTACAGTGCAAAGTTTATCTGCTTATATAAAAGTGTTTGTCCTCAGTTTTCCCGATGGTCTAACATAGAATTATCTAAGACGACTTTTCCTTTTGCACACAGAGTTACAGAATTGATCTGGTAAACTATTATGAGCAAGTTTCCTGTGTTTCGCATGAGTGTGACTGAAGGTTGTGTAGCACCATCTTTTGGGTGGTCCTAATACTACAGGACAGTTAAACCAAATCGACGTTACACATCTGCCATTGTTGACGTGGCTAGGAGGCCATGTGTCACCAGTTCCCTAAACTTGTTTCTGGAAGGTTTGGGGATTTTATCCTAGATTACAGCTCTCTGTAAGGTTTTGCTTTCTAATGTGTATGAGCTCTCTAAAGAACAGAAGAGCCAAGATGAACGGAGCTGGGCTGGTGTCATGCTGTCCTAGTGCAGGGGCCAACCTGACAGAATGAGTGAGATGAAGGTGAGAAGGTATAATCAGTGACAGCAGGACACCACAGAGGCAGATGGATGCTCAGTAGTGGAGTAAATAAAATAGACTTTTAGGCCTTTTTCTTGGCACAAAGCTGTTGTGGAGCTGCTAGGGTTAGAAAATGCCTGTAATAACCTCTACCTGCTTTGAGAACTGAAGGCAAAATGAGTGGGAGGAGCCTTGCCCACAGTAGCTCTTTGAAACAAGACAGACACTGTAGTTTCTACAAGTTCCTTAAGGGCACTCCTGTGGTGTGGGAATATATGTGCACCCTTGTAAAATCAATCCAATTTCACCTTCCGCTCATGCTGTATGGTTATGATAACTGCAAACCACCTTGACAGGCAGAAGACACCTATATAACAGCTCAAAACCCCTGCAGTATTTTTTATTTTTTTTTTCAGGGGAAATTGTTTAAAAAGATGTGTGCCTTCAATTATGAGATTTCAGTCTTCTTTCACCATCAAAACGCTTCCAGCCCTCCCCACAGCAACAGTTACGTGAAGACTATACACAGCTGAATGGCAGCAGTCAGATGCAAAAGCAACTCAGTGTGAGGATTAATTGCTGGGACTGTTTCCACGCTGCATAAAGAAATCCCCCAGCCCTTTCTTAGCACACAAATCCTCAAATCCCCAGCAGCAAAATATTTTCCTATTTAGAAATCCTGTTTTTATCCAACTTTGGCCGATGTTCGTACTATAAGACCATTATCTATGTATCTCAGACACACCCTGTATCACCGAATTTCTTTCTTCTGACTCCTAAGACACACAGTAAACTCATTACATTAACTGCTTATATTTTATCTTCATATTCCATGATAGCTATAAAAACAGATATGTCAAAAACAAAAAAAAAGCCAAGCATCCAAAAATTCAACTTCACACCCACAGTGATGCCATAGCTTAAAAGTGTACATGAACTACTATGCCCATTGTATCTACTAACCTAATACTGCAGTAACTAATACATCAAATCTAGCCATAAAACCCTGTCTTTTCCACAGATGGTCAAAAATAGGATAAGATGACAATGTCCCTTTGGCAAGGTCAATGGTCATTTGGTTTCACCTTAGGCAAGAACTAATTCAGATTCATGAAGTAGGTAATGCTTTCAGCAGGATTTCCTTTTCCTTTAATGAGATGCAAGGGCTTTCTACCCCTTACCCCAACCCAACCTAGGACAAACCAGCTACTTCCCATAGCTAAACCTAATTTTGCATGTGATACAGAGAGTGTGGGGCTTGGGAGGTTACTGGGCTTTGGATATCCCCTTGCTGGCAATGTAGGCACACAAAGAGCAGGCCAAGGTTCATACTGTGCTCCCTGACTCATGGTCCCAGAGACAGCACAGACAGAGCCAAAGGAATTACTCATGCATGGAGCAGCATTTACTGTAGGATTTGGCTTTGAGGACTAGAGCACCAGCTGATCCTTTTTTTGCTAGCTGTTATGCTTGAAATGACATATGCACACACTGCAAAATTTTGGACAAGGCAGCCTCCCCAACAAAATGCTGATGTCTGCAATTAAACTTATCTCTGTATGGAAATGTTCCCTAGCCATGGCTTCCCAGGCCAAATGCTTGTTGGAGGCTTTTTCGAGGTGTCAGAACACTTGCATTCCCCTGCTTTTGCATAATCAAACACTGCTTGCAAGCTTGTTTGCATTTTGAAATAAGCCCAAGGAGAGAGTCCATGCATGTATGGTAAGTAGCTTTTCAGAGACAGGAGTCTGGAATGTACTTCCTTCATTGGTGTATACCTTCCTCTGCTGTGGTAGGAGACAGACATATGTCTAATTCTGTTCAGAAATTCATCACGCTCAGTTGAACAGCCACTGTACCCTTTGTCTCCATCCCTCCTGCTGGAAAGCATGTCTACCTATGTGCACCTACAGGAGACCTTATGAAATCTCACCTGTGAAAGGCCACATAGGCTATGGATACAGGGGTCTCCAGTATCACTAATCTAGTCTAAAAATAGTCTAATAGACTAGTCTATTTTCATTGGCACTAATCATTTAATGTCAGTCTTGTGGACAGCCACTTAGTCCTCACAGTTAGAGCTTTTGGTATTCTCACATTGTAACTATACAATCAAATGGTCTCATGAGAGTTAAGGCACAACGTATTTCTATAGTTCTTTACAGAGTTGCAATAGTGAAGAAGAATTGCAGTGAAGATGTGCTAAGAAAGTGGTGGGTGAGTGTCAGGACACTGCTGTCAACAGAAGATAAGAAGAGACTTCCAGCCACATAGATCAAAGCCCTCGAATGCAAAAGAGATGCTCAAATGACATGAAATCAATGGGCCTCTGTTCAAGCACAGCTGTCCACCAATACACGAAAAATACTGTGGGACTGGGGCCACAGATATTAACATAAAGCAAGAAATGCTGGCAGTTTTAGCAGCGGATGTCCTCACCTTAACTGACTTTTGCTTTTCTGCCCTCCCTGAAACAAACAAAAGTTGTCCCTTCTTAAATTTTTCTGAGATTCTGATGTCTTAAAGTCATAGCTTGAGTGTTTATAGTTTTTCAGATTGTTTCTGATACTATGTTTGAGTTTGAATTCTTTTTAAAAGGTAAAAAAAGAACTTTTTTTTGGAGAACTTTGAAATACAAACTAATAAAGCTGACAAGACCCTCTCAGTTAAATTTGGTTTCACTTTATTGACATTATTACCAATTTCTTCACACAAACTATTTTAGCTCATGTTTTTACCATACAAAGCAATGACAGCTTAGCTGGCATCACTACAATTATATAAATGTATGGTTTTATAAAGTGAAATTTTTTTTGTCTCTCGTTAGCAAACAGATTTGCTAAAATACCTGATGAAGCTTAGTTTTTACAAGGTACACTGCATGTGACAGCTGTGCATATTTGTGCTGTAGCTAGGATTTTTATACTACGCCCAGTTCATAAATGTTATTGTCCAACAACTGGTGAGATTTTTTTTTTGTATATAAAAATGGTGAGAGAAGCAGCACAGAATAACACTGATCTCCTTCTTTGCAGCTGACTAGGAACTGTGCTGCTCTATTTTGTAAGTACAGGTCCAGGTTCAGAGGGAGCTTCTATGGAACCCTGGAGGTTTCAGGGAATGGGTTTCCCTAGCTGCTTTCATTTACACCTTTAAAGCCACTCATTATGCAACCAGACCATGCTTCCCCTTGGGATGTCAGCCTCAGAAGCCCAGAAAGTCTTCTCCAGTCCCTCATTAACTTCCATAGGATTATGCCAGGCTGCCTCTGGGCCAGTCCTTGCCAACACACCACTGAAGAGCAGCCACATGACTTTGGTCAGCAGACCTAGGGAGACTGAAACACCCTGGATCTGTCACAAGCAGCCGGAGGACACTCTCGCCACTTCGTCTACTTGCATTTCACAAGGGGCACACAGAATGTCTGTCCCTCTGCCCAGGCTTCAGCATGCAGCTGAGGCAGGCAGAGGCAACTACAACTCAAAGAATTTGGGGTTACCTCAGCTCTACTCCCTGCAGATCCTAGGGAGCTGGTGGCCAAGCTAGGCAGCAGCCTCAGACCTCTTTCACAATAGGAGAGGGCATTGCCAGCAGATAAGGGTATATGAGGCTTGCCTTCCAGTTACGCTTGGCTTATGGTCAGAAATGACAGCTAAGTGTGCACACAATGGTATGAATTATTCTGCTAAAAAAAATCTTCCATGAGCATTTTGCTGTCCACAATATTTTAATCACATATTTAAATAGCTTTTGAATTAAAACTTACAAACCAGGAATCCAAAGCACCTCTTGCAGACCTGTGTTCACATGCTTAGCTTTATACCAACTGCCAATTAGAGCCTGTCTACACTATGACAGCGAAGGCCTTGCATAAGGGTTTGCATACTAAAGCCAAGAGGAGAAATTTAGTGATGCAAAATGGAAGTTAAAAAAGAAAGGTTGACTGGCATTTTAGCATTTGGTCTTTAACAGGAATGATGTTTTCTCCAGAAGACTTACCAGTTAGAAGAGTGAAAATACAAATCTGGGTAATAGTTTACTAGCATCTGTTTATTTCTTGCTGTGCTCTCTTAGAGCGTCTACAGTATAAACTGACACAGAGGATGGATGGAAGGGTGTTTTGTTTTAAAAACTTCATTTCTTGTATAAGCCATTGCACATGCTTCCTCTTGATATCATTTGTAAACACAATATTCTAGCCAAAGTTTTATTAAGTTTCAATCCTGTGAACACTCGAGGGGTTAGCAAGATGCTAGAACTTAAGCCGAACTATAAATATTTCCAGGATTGGGGCCTACGTGTCTGCTCCAGTTCTCTTTGTTAACATTATTTGATTGAGCTACGTGTTACATTGCTGCAACCAGAGTTGCTCACGTGGGCAAAATGCATTAACAGTCTTAATATGGGATTGTGCAAGCGAGGTTATATGCCAGAGAAGTGGCTCACGTGAGCTGCTGCAGATCGGCTGGGGCGATAGCGAGCATGACTCTGCAGTGAACCACAACAGTGATTTAAAATGTTCCAAATACTGGAAGGAGCAGCAAAGGGAAGCCTATGCTGCCCCTGCACTCACTCTCTTCCTACTGATGGCTACTGGTCTGATCCAGACTCTTGGTGGTTGGAAGCAGCCAGCGCATATGCAGGGAAGGAAGCAGAGGGAGCAGCAAGAGGCCTCCTCACCTTGTCTGCTCTCCTCAGAGAGAAGGGCTAGCAAGGGACAGCCAAATCTGCAATATCATCAGTCCAAGCCTAGTAAAATGGTTCGATCTAGTTTGTCGGGCATTTAATTCCTGAACAGAGAGCCTGATATTAGATTTTTGCATGGCTTGGTAAAATCTTACACTACGAATAGGCAGAGTAAGAAAGCTGAGGGTGTTAGTTTCTGTGACAGCAGCAAACACGACACCACTGCAAGTGATCTTTCTCCCTGCACCTGTTACCCCTCCCTAGCATCCTGGGCTCAGGGGGGTACATGTCAGAAAGAAAAGGAAAAGGCAAAGGGCAGCCAGTGATGGCAAGAGTGGAATCAAGTGAAAAGACGATGAGTTAGTGAAAATTAACAGATATTCTACATCACCTTTCTGCAGCACCTTTAATCTGAATAACTGTATGAGACGTGGATGCACAGGTACCATGAGGGGCTATAGGGCGGCCACTGAGAGGAGAGGTTGCTGCTGTTTGCCCATGACAGTAACTGATCTTATTTTCTTCCCCCTGTCCTACTGAGGAGAAAGAATGAGAGAACAGCTGGATGGGCATCTGGCAGACAGCCAAGGTCAACCCATTACAATACCCTATGGTTCTTTGCCTGAGATTAGTGTTACAACCTTCCGTTTTACCCATTCCATTGATAAAATAAGCACTCAAATGTGTTAGACAACATCAGCGACAAGTCTTGCTTCCAGCTCAGCTGAGCTTGTGATTAAAACAGCATGTCAATGTTGATGTACAGATATATCCAGAACTAAGGGAGACCCTTTAGGTATTCGTTACATCCCATGACATCTAAACAATACTTAGAATTGTACCTGAGGGCAAACAAGGATTTTTTTTTTTCCCTAACATTAAAGAAGTGTAAAGAAGCATTTGAAGTTCTAGTCTAACACTAGAAAACAAGAAGGGTCAAACACAGGAAAAAAAAAAAAGAAAGAAACAAAGAAAAAAAAAGAAGAGGTAGCCACCTTGCTCAAACTATGGATAAAACTGTCAAAAAGCATTATCAACATCTTGAGCTCTGTCCTGAAACAGCTGCAGTAAGTTATATCAGAGCTACAGCCTCTGCAAATGTCTATGAATTGCATTGATTTACCAAAAGTATTTTGCCCTATTCCTAAAAAATTGCTGAATCACTTTATACCTCTGTTTTCTACCTGCTAAATACAGATTAGGCTTGCTAAAGGCTTTTGAGGAGCTACTCCATAATGACTGTGAATTGCACCTCTGACACCTACATAAGCACGATGATGGAGTCAAAAAATACAATGTTTAGAAGGTAATTAATGAGGGCTCCCGAAAGCCATCATGCTTTTTAAAAAGGGATTTGACACAGATACTGGATTAGTAACAGATTCTTATACTTTTACGGCTTAAGTGATTTGTTCCTTGTCTCAAAAGGAGTCTGTGTAACAGCTATGTCTTGCAAAAGCTAGAAAGACATTTTACACTATTTTGATATAGAGCAAACATTAAAGAAAGACATATAGAATTGTAGTTGAAATCATGACTTTGCATTATAATCTCTCAGAGCATTTCGGAAATATTTGTTTAGGTCACAGAATAAATTGATGAACGCCCAGATTGAAGTATCTAAATAAAGATCCTGATGCAAATCCCCAAATTTGCTGTTAAGTGAAGCTGCATTTTAAGGTCTCTCTCTTGAGGTATGAGTTGCTGAAATTTTTACTTTCTTACATGTTATTTCTATTAGTTTGGAATAAAAGAGATCCAGGCAAGAGTATTTCCCACTTGGCTGACTAGCACTTTCTCCACTGGTGATACAGGTCAAGCTTGGAGGCAAGACAGAAGCTAACAGACAGTCTCCATTATAATTGCTTCTAGGTAGCACGGATCTCCCTCTCTGGAGGTTTTCAAAGCCCACATGAACATGTTCCTGTGTGATCTGATCCAGGCAGATCTGGTTGAGCAGAGAGGTGGAACTAGGTGACCTTTAGAGTTCCCTTTCAACTCCTGTCATACTAAGGTTCCATGTGATTCTGTGATTTATTCTTATACTATTACTGGGAGAAGTGACCAACACTCACCTTGCCTAAACCTCTTTTCAGGTAGTTACAAGAGATAAGCTCTCCCTTCAGTCTCCTTTTCTCCAGGCTAAAAAATCCCATTTCCCTCAGCTACTCCTCACAAGACTTGTTCTCCAGACCCTTCCTCAGCTTTGTTGCCCATCTCTGGATGATCTCCAACACCACAATGTCCTTTTTATAAAGAGGGGCCCACAGAATGACCAGCACATGTCCAGGTAGACTAGGAGAGCAATAAGCAAAGCCCTGTCTAGCAAGACAGAAATCTCTTTGGAATCGGCAGGGCAATGCCCACATCTGCTAAGTGATGGTAATTGTCTCTTACATTACATGGATGTATCAAAGGTAAAAAGGTTTTATTTGGTAAGGGTTTTACTGTGAGGAATTTAATGGAAACTGTAACACTTCTTGCAATACTTATGAAATCATCTGTCCAAAGTACAAGAGAAAGTGAGGTACCTGTTGAAATCGCAGCATGATTAAAATATCAGAATGCCATGGAGCTCAGGGTATGCACCAATGTGCTCTTTGACAGTTGCCAAAGGACTTTGCAGCCAAAATTACAGTTATATTTACCTTCTGAAACACTCTTCCAGACATCCTATAATGCAACACTATGTTTTGTCCTGACTGCTTTTATTTGATTCCTTCTTTCCAGAGGTTTTTTTTTTTTTTTTGTATATTTTATACTAGCAGTTGCTTTGACCATGAAAATTTGGATTTAGGTCAGCTGTTCACAAGAAATTTAGATAGTGACACAAATTCTTCAGCAGTAATACTTCTACTGCAAGAAACTGAGATACACGTGCCAGACTTCAACAGTCTTTTAAACCACTTGCCTATGGATTTACATGCAATGCAGTCATGTATCTTCAAACACATGGATCTACAGATATAATCTCCTCAGACCTACCATGCTGTGATAACAGACTCTTGCTAAGGCATGTACCTGGTAAGAGCTGGGGAGAGAGGTTAACATAAAACTGAATGCTAGGTCATCTCCTAGGTGTTGACCTAGACAGAAAAAAATATATGCTCAGCTTTGCCTCAACTACTTTTAGAACATATTGCTTAAAATGCGTAGCTCACAGGTTTCAACAAGCACATCAATCAACAAACAGCTGGGAGGTGCCAACAGCCTTTAGTGTATCAGATCACAGAGAGATACTACAGTAAATAGTTATACATGTGGTTATGAATATAGTCAACTCCAGGTCAAAACTGAGGCCTGCTGCTCCCCACAGAGCCAGCTCAGCTTAAGTCCATCAGCCAGTGTAGAACATTAGTAATGCACTGACATCCACTTTTGGACACAGGCAGCTACAGTAGGAAACGGGCTCCACATTGGTCCCAGCACAATCTACATCACCAACTTCTGAATCTGACCTCCTGTTCACTTCAGCAGAAGGCTATGACTCATGCCTGTGGCATGAGGAGGACACCAAGAGCCACAGGTGACTGGTGGGATTTGCCTGAATAAAATGAGAGGAAACATTAAGCCCCATGGCTGCAGTCCCTGTGCTCTGGAGCTTTTGCCCTCTACTCCTGCCTAAAAACAAAATGGTTGAAAACACTTTATCATGCACAAAACTAAATACATTTTTCACTATGCTTACTTCAGGAGGAAACAGGTAAACATGATATAAAAATTTGTATGATGAAGCACAAGAAAAGAACAGCTCAACAACAGTTTGACAGGTCATTAGGAGACCACAGATGTAAGGTGCCTTGGATTACATACTCTCCTACCTGTGCTCAATAAAAAAAAATGTTAAAAGAGATAAATTATGTCATCAGTGATAATGCCTGTAATTGTATTACAATCACAGGAGTGGTATTATGTTAGCCAGTGCAAAATATATACAAAAACTTCTTTGTGGTCTAAATAAGGACCAGCAAAAATAAATGGATTTTTATTTGCAAAAATGTTGTTGAGTTTAAACTAAATCCAGCTTCCAGTCTGCTCTAATCTAACCCAAATCCCGAACCCCAAAGTCAGAGGCATTATATTTCCCAAATAGTAAAATGTTTATCTGACGTAGCCAGAGGCAGATCAATTGCCCACTGAATTCCATTTTGATAAAAGTTTACCAATGGAAAGCAGAAAGACTTGTTAGCACTTCAAATACATGCAGGCCTGCTAGACTATTTAGGAATAAAATTGAGCTGCTCCCAAAATTTCTGCATCTCTTTTTTCTGCAATTTTGATAATTAGTTCATGTAAAAGCAGAAATAATGGGGAAACAGATAACCACATTAAATCACATCTCTCCTCCTCCTCCAAGTTAACAATGTACACTTCTCATGAAAGTCATGATGAACATCATTTTGCTTTTTCCCATTACTACTAATCATCAAAACACTTAAGCAAAATTAAAGGTTTTCTCTCTTATTCCTGTTATCCTGCTTAAGAAAAAACAACTGCTAGTGACATCAAAATCAGTAATAACTAGGGGAAAAAAAAAGAAGCTAATCATGCATACAACAAAAGACGTCACAGGGAACAATCTTCATAAACAACCATGTTCAGTTCAGTCATATACCCTGAGTGACAATGCATTCCCTTCCTCTGCACGAAGCCAAACCACTCAGGCTGCTCAACAACTAAGAAGAGGGAGCTTAGAACAGAAGTGTTTATTGTAAGTGACCCTTTCAGTGGCCACAAGTAGGAATGGGAAAAGAGTTCTGCAAAACAAAGTGAAGATCCAACTGGAAAAAAAAAAAAAAAAAAAAAAGCTTAAGGTTATTGGAAGTTTTCCTTTGATGACTGTGATTTTAACAGTATCTGGTCTTTAATTCCCTATTCAATGGGCCTCATATGCCATCTGCTGGTTTAAATCTAAATTATAACCGTATTCCAATGAAGCATTCATTCTGCAGCATTTAAACAAACAGGCTGAAAGCATGAGTTGGGTCAGCTTTTTTTAATTCTAGAAACAGCAGTTTACGCAAACTCTGTCACAGAAATTGAAGTTTACCATTGCTAATACTGCCCAGATGCTGCTATCACTTGGGTCTGAGCCACAGAAACCAATCCTCGCGCTGTAGGCTACAATATGATGATCTATTAGCTCCATCTGGTGGCTTTATTTCCATTACAAATGTTTGTATCTTTTACTCTTTTTTTTCCCACCAAGTGCTAGAACTTTACTAAGACAAGTTTCCTGCTTTTTCTAGGGTCTTATCCCACTGAGCAAAATTCTACAAAAGTTCATTGCGTTTAGCTTGCCATATTTCAACTTACATAAACTCTGATTGGAGTTGATATGTACTAGACACGATTCAGATTGCAAATAGACGTCTTGAATAACCCAGCTAAACTCACTGGGGCTATTCACAGAAAGCCATGTCAGCAGTTGCAGGACTAGAGGCAGGCACGTGTGCAAGTAACGTTTTTTTAGGAAGCAATACTTTTGTCAGTGCTCCTTCACACCTTGGGTCATGCTCACGTAGGGCAGCGCTCATTATGTGCCCTTCTGCACGTTCATGGCGGAATATCTAGCAACAAAGGGAAACAAAGTAGTTGCCAAGCCCTTTACTAAAAAACACTTTCTTGGACATTCCATAAAGGCCAGGGAAACTTTTGTCTTACTCACGGAACTGTTAGGAACAGTACTAAAGCCGTAAGCCTTTCCACCAGACCGCAGCCTGAAACGTGGGAGATGAACTGTGAACCGCTGTAGGAGAAAAACTTTTTATAGGCGAGTGCCACCTGCTGGGACATCGGGAAGAGGTTTCACGCTAAAAAAAAAAAGAGAGATGTTTTAAGGTGGTTCTCTGCAAAACGGAGATTTTTTTTTTTTACATCATAAAATAACAGTAAAATATTACCATAGAGGTGCATCTGCCAGCTTGAGCAGACATTTCCTTGGTAGATACTGAAGCAGCCCTCAGTCCCTGCTGAGGTCGTTAGACAGACTGGGAAGTTTTCAAATTTTTAATTACTTTCTTTGCAAAAGTGACTATTTTGAATTAACATACATGCATGCTTTCCTTCCAATTCTATGTTTCGTAAGCCATATTTCTAGACTTTTGAGTTTTCTATCCTAGGAAAAGCATGACAGAGTTTGGGTGCATGTTGTCACATCTCGGAGATAAAGGGTAAAATGTTGGCAGGTATCTCCAACTTGAGCAAAAAAAATAGGCCTCTGTTTTAACTGAATGCATGCTTCTGGCTCCTGGTATATTAATGGGCATCACTTGCAGCCTCTCAAAGCCAAGGCTCAGCTCAAAAAGTCCTGCATCTCCTGCTGTGTGCCAAGGAAAATCCCTCATTTGGGGCCCAGCTCTGACTTTGGCAAAACGGAGATTGGATGAAAGTGCTTTCATGGAACAGGTAACTGGGAAACCAGGTTAATCTTTTCCCATGGTTTTTTTTTTGTTTGGTTTTATTTTTTGCACAACTTCAGCAATATGTGTGCCTCTGCATATGTCTGATTTACAGAACACCTTCACAAATAAACATACTATCAGAACTTACTGTGCAACTGACACAGAAGCGCAGCTCTGATTTTACCTGATGCGGTTTACATTGGGACGAATTGCTTTAGATTCAGTGGCATCGATGGGACACTTCATCCTAAGAGAACAGTTTTAGAAATATTTGCTCTGTCACAGGGATGATAATATTTTGCTACTTCAGTTTTCAGCCTCCTGAGTTTTGTGTTGGTGTAAAACGCGTTGCCGTCTAACACCGAAGCATCTTGGTTTAACTGAGAAGCTGAGGAGTTGTCACCAATAGGTACCCTGCCACTGTTTTCATTACCACATTTGCTCACTTCTTCACCCTCACTCTCCACAAAGGCCTCAACAAGAAGGCGGCAGTATTACTTGGGCTGCACGCATCACAGGCGTGTTGCATATAAAGAATTAAGTGGATTAGCCGTACCACTATGGCTGGTTATGCCTTCAAAGGAACTTACTGGCTGCACCTACGTAAATGTCTCCAAGTGATTTAAAAGGAACCATTTTCCAGAAGTACAGGTGCACTGCTGACTATTAGGGGCTGTGAAAGGGCAGGAATACTTTAAGGGAAAAAAAAAAAAAAAAAGGAGGGAGTGCGGGGGGAGAGGGAACAATTACATTGGAAAGGGAACAAACGTGACCACGGATCTCCTTCTTTCCACCTGCTGCTGCCCGGTCCCGGCCGGCGACCCGAGCCTGCGACCGGCTGGGAAGGGGCACAGAGCGGGGCCGCCGACTCGCGCCGTGCAGCCCCGCGAAGCACGGGGCCACGCAGCCCTCCTGCCCCGCACAGCCCCCGCTCCCAGCCTGCCTGCCCGCGGGGGCCGGGGGAGGGAGACCGCCCCCGCTGTGGGGCGGGACGCGGCGAGGGGGAGCCGCGGTGAAGGGGTCGCGCCGAGGCACGGCCCAGCCCGTCCCCCACCCGGCAGCCGGCAGCCGACCCCGCGCTCCGCCCGTCCCGCCGCGCCGCGCCGCGCTGCTC
>WBNH01009978.1:0-21644 GCA_013401255.1 Urocolius indicus | reverse complement strand
CCCCCCCGCCCCCCGCCCCGCCGGACCGTGGAAGTGCAGGCGGGACCGTCCCGGGTGCTGCCGGAGGGGCGAGCGCGGACTCGCCGGAGCTTCCTCCCCGACCGCCGCTGCTGGGCAGAGCCGAGGAGGAGGCGGCAAGGAGAAACGGCAGCGAGAGAAAAGAGGACAAACGGAGAGAACGGACAGAGGGGAACCGCTGCGCCCCTCGCAGAGCCTCGCTCCCCGCGCCGCGCCCCGGCCATGGGGAAGCCGGCGCCGCTTCTGCAGTAACCGCGGGACCCGGCGCCGCTTCTGCAGTAACCGCGGGACCCGGCGCCCGCCCGGCTTTCCCCTCCCCTCGACCAGCAGAAAGAAACGAGACCCCCCAAAACTTGAAAGCAAAAAGCAAATCCAAAATATACAACTCCATATACTCAAATAAAGAAATAAAAAGGGCTCCGTCAAGCCAGCGGCCGCAGCAGCAAGCCTCCCCCGCCCCGAGCTCGGCGGGCGCGATGAGGACCGGGGGGCCCCTGCCCGTGCCCGTGCCCGTGCGGGTGCGGGTGCGGGTGCGGGTGCCGGTGCCGGTGCTGGTGCCGGTGCTGGCGGCGCTGCTGGGGCTGTGCAGTGCCGAGCGGCAGGCGCTGGTGCTGCCGCGGCGCCTGGGCGCTGCCGGCGGCCGGGAGCGCTTCCGTCTGGAAGCCTTCGGGGAGCGGCTGACGCTGGAGCTGGAGCCCGACAGCAGCTTCCTGGCCCCGGACTTCACCCTGCAGTACCTGGGCGGGCCGCCGCCGCCGCCGGAGAAGGACGACCTCTCTCGCTGCTTCTACTCCGGCACCGTCAACCGGGACCCCAGCTCCGCCGCCGCCCTCAGCCTCTGCGCCGGGATGCGCGGTGCCTTCTCCCTGCGGGGCCGCCAGTACCTCATCCAGCCGGCCGCGGGCACCGCGCACCGCATCGGCCCCCACCTCCTCCGCCTCCGCCAGAGCCGCCGGGCCGCCCCCGCCGCCCGCTGCGCCGTGGCTGATGCCGATGCCGAGGCGGGGACGGAGGCAGAGGCGGCGGGCACGGAGCCCGCTGGGCACGCAGGTACCGTCGGGGCTCCGCACCGCCCTCCGCGGGGACCGAGAGGGGAGCTGGGGGGGATCTGCCTCGTCCCGCGCCCCCGCCCCGAGCGGGGCACCCGAGGAGCGGCGGAGAGGTGATCCCGCCTGGATGCGGGGATCGCCCGCCGCTTGGCCAGGCGGCTGTCCGGCGGGGGTCATTCGGGCGGCACTGCCGAAGTTTGCCGGGCGCGGGGGGCATGGGGTGCATCCGTCAGGTGAAAACCTTGAGCATCGGTAGGGTTGAAGTTCCTTACAGTGGTCTCTTGCGGAGGCGTTTCTCTTGCTGTGCTCACCTGCGCTTTCCCCCCCCCCCCCCCCCCCCCNCCCCCCCCCCCCGTCCCTCCCCTCTGGTTTTTAACGCAGAAACGAGAAACAGAAGGAAGAAAAGGTTCGTGTCCAGCCCCCGCTACGTGGAGACCATGCTGGTAGCCGACCAGTCCATGGCCGAGTTCCACGGCAGTGGGCTGAAGCACTATCTCCTGACGCTGCTCTCCGTGGCAGCCAAGCTGTACAAGCACCCCAGCATCCGCAACTCCATCAGCCTCGTGGTGGTGAAAATCATGGTCATTTACGAGGAGCGGAAGGGACCTGATATCTCATCCAACGCAGCCCTGACTCTGAGAAACTTCTGCAGCTGGCAGAAGCAGCACAACCCGCCCAGCGACCGGCACGCGGAGCACTACGACACAGCAATCCTGTTCACCAGGCAGGTGAGGGACACCGAGGTCTAACCCACACCCATACTCGTACCCACTTCACCAAGGCAGGTGAGGGACACCGAGGTCTAACCCACACCCATACTCGTACCCACTTCACCAAGGCAGGTGAGGGACACCGAGGTCTAACCCACACCCATACTCGTACCCACTGCTCCCTACCCACAGAGGCCCCCTCTGCCAGGAAGACCTCCGAAAGTGTTCAGAGGCAGTTCTGTGTCATCACAGCTTCATCAGAGCAAAGTAGGCTGAAAATCAAACAAACTGCTCTTTATTTAGTCGTTCGTTTCACCGTTTGTACCGTGTCAGGTGAAACTCGCAGTGTGTGCAACGTGTTTCTGCCTCGTGTATTTTTAGCAGATTTAGTATGGAAATTATGCATTTTATTTCTACGTGTAACCGTTGTGCGGGTTCCAAAGACAGATTTTTGCCATCATACCCATTGAAGTGCTGAATATTTATGCTCTTTCCATAAGTAAAGGCAAACTGCCAGGGCTGGATGTTTCTTGCCAAGGTTGAGTCTCTGATCTGATTAATAATGAAACTGCCTTTTTTTACAGGACCTCTGCGGTGCCAAGACATGTGATACTCTTGGGATGGCCGATGTGGGAACAGTTTGTGATCTAAACCGCAGTTGCTCTATCATAGAAGACGACGGTTTACAGGCTGCCTTCACAACAGCCCACGAACTAGGTACTGCAAACCCTGACAGGCCACTTCATGTCATTCACTGAAGCCAGCTTGATGTTGTAAAGCAAAGAGCTGCCCAGCACTCTGCTCTCCTCAGCACAAGCAGGAGGAGGCGAAGCTTTGCCTCGTAGCAGGGTCAAACTGTAGAAAGCAAATCTTGTCTGCACGGCACTGCCTGCGATAGCTATGGATTTGACTGGTTGCAGAAAAAAAAGTACGTGAAAAGCCTGTGAGGGCAGCAGAGATACAGTGCCATCTGCTTAAAATTTGGCAGGATTCAGATTTAGGTTATTATTGAAGGATCAGGCTTTGTGCAGCTCAGGAGTAATATTTTAAATCTTCTTGTAATGCATAGGACGGGCTTCCTAAAATCACCAACTTTGCTTTTTGCTTTTTTTTTTTTTTTGTCTTTGAAGGCCACGTGTTTAACATGCCTCATGACGATGCAAAGCAGTGTGCTGGAATTAATGGAATAAGCCGGGATTTCCACATGATGGCATCGATGCTTTCCAACCTGGACCGCAGCCAGCCGTGGTCTCCATGTAGCGCCTACATGATTACAACATTTTTGGATAACGGTCATGGTAAGATTATTAAGCTTTCCATTCATGTGGCATTTAAGCTCTTGTGCTTTACTGCTTTGCTCTCTGCTCTTTCTTTTCTTTTCTTTTCTTTTCTTTTCTTTTCTTTTCTTTTCTTTTCTTTTCTTTTCTTTTCTTTTCTTTTCTTCTTCTTTTCTTCTTCTTTTCATTTTTTTCTTTTTTCTTCCCTTCTCTTCCCTTCTTTCTTCTTTCTTTCTCCTTTTTAACAGAGCACTTTATGCTACAGCATAGACTTAACCTTGCACAAGCTGCTAATGAATTTAGAAGAGCCTTAGTTTTACAAAGAGGATGGCACAAATTGGCTCAAAGACTTCTGTTAGAAAGCAAACGGAGTTCCCCTTTGAAACTGAAGTCACTGACAGCATCGTCTGCTCTTTTTTTCTCTTTTCTTCCTTTTCAGGTGAGTGTTTGTTGGACAAGCCCCACAAACCAATCCAGCTTCCTTCTGACTTGCCTGGCACGCTGTACGATGCCAACAGACAGTGCCAGTTTACATTTGGCGACGAGTCCAAGCACTGCCCCGACGCAGCCAGTACGTGTACGACGCTGTGGTGTACTGGCACTTCTGGAGGACTGCTGGTGTGCCAAACCAAACACTTCCCGTGGGCAGACGGCACCAGTTGCGGAGAAGGGAAGTGGTGCATGAATGGCAAGTGTGTGAATAAAACTGAGAAGAAGCATTATGATGTAAGTATTGAAACAGAAATCAGAATGTGCCTTGGGGTTGCAGGGTAGCACAGATAGCGCTTCAGTGGGAGTAATCAGTTAAAAGACTTGAAATGGAGGCAAAGAGCTAATAAACTTGCAACTTCGTTTTTTACAAGCAGCTTAGGTAAAAGTAAGCATGGTGCTTGGTTTTGTGGTTTGGTTTGGTTTGCTTTGCTTTGCTTTTGCCAAGCAAAAAGCAGCTCCGCGTAAACCCCTGTCACTTCATTAACCTTTCTGCTCTGCTTTTGCTTGTCGTTCCAGACGCCAGTGCACGGGGGCTGGGGGTCCTGGGGAGCATGGGGAGAGTGCTCCCGGACGTGTGGTGGCGGAGTGCAGTACTCCTTCAGGGAGTGTGACAACCCCATCCCAAGGAACGGAGGGAAATACTGCGAAGGGAAGCGGGTGCAGTACAGATCCTGTAACATCGAGGACTGTCCAGACAACGATGGTAATCTTTTTCCCCATTTTTGAGGTAGCGGAAGGGTATGCTGTAGAGGAAGAGCATGTACAGAAGATGATCTAATGTTCACCTGTCATTCCCTTGCCTGCAGGCAAAACCTTTAGGGAGGAGCAATGCGAAAAACACAATGAGTTTTCCAAGTCTCCCTTTGGAAGTGGACCTGCAGTGGAGTGGACACCCAAGTTTGCTGGTGTCTCTCCCAAGGACAGATGCAAGCTGGTGTGCCGAGCAAAAGGAACGGGATACTTCTTTGTTCTACAGCCAAAGGTATTTCAAAACTGTACCTCTTCCCTCTAACCGTGAATAGGATTTTTATTTCCTCTAACTCTGTATGCGAAGAGTCAAGCAGTGTAGACATCTGAAACTGTGTCCTTCTCATAGTTAAGCTGGCTTCCTCCTTTTCTTCCTACGTGTACAGCTTGATCAGTGCAAGCGTGCTTTAAATATTCTGACACAGTCCTTCCAGTTATTTCACACGTACCGCCTCTTCTACCCACTCCACCCTAAGTTTCCTTTCCTCTCCTTCCACCAATTTGATTATGTTGAGAGATGCTTGGAAAACTGTGGGGTTTCTTTGCCAAAACTTTGGTACTTTCTCATACCGGTTACTAATACGCTGACAGCTTAAAATAAACAAAAGGAAGAATGTTCATCTTGCTTAGCTACTTGAACTCGCTGTCAGAAGATGTTGAGAGCCAATAACTACCAGGGTGATGACACAGATGTTTTTTGTAGAGTATTACTCCTAGAAGTAAAGGCCACATCAAGCACCATTAAAAGCGATTTTGGACTTGTACTTTGAGAACATGACTACCTTCTAGTGACATTAGGAAACAATATTCTTTCTTTATATAAAGACAGTAAAAGAGTTCTGTAGGGATTTTTTTTTTAAGGGAGAGTGTTAATAAACCCTGAAATTGGTTGTTTACTCCTGTCACCATGGCATCATTTTTTGCAAGTGAGATGAAGTAGTACCTCCAACTATCTATGGGCTGCCTTGGTTTTTAGTTTCAAAAGGCCTGAAAACAGGATTGCTGCAGGTCTTCCGCCTCTCCATGTTTTGCATTGTTTTACATGTCTGTGTGATGCAATTTCAAAGCAATGTGCACCTTTTAACCAAAGCCCTCGCTGTTTGTTTGCGGCCAAGGTTGTGGACGGTACGCCATGTAGCCCCGACTCCACCTCGGTGTGCGTGCAGGGGCAGTGTGTGAAGGCCGGCTGCGACCGGGTCATAGGCTCCAACAAGAAGTTTGACAAATGCGGTATCTGCGGTGGCAACGGATCCACTTGCAAGAAAGTGTCTGGCACGTTTGTGAGAGCAAAGTAAGTATATGACTGCCGCTATTGTTTTTTGTTCTGGTGTGTGCTTTGTGAGTGTAAGATTTGGGTTCTCAAGTCAGTGAGATGTTGCTCCAGTTTGTTGTTGGAACTGATGTTTGATGAACTGTATTTGGAGCTGGTGTATTGATGAACTGTCACTGATGTCAGAGCCAGTTGACTGATGATTACTTACAGCGAAAGAAAGCCCCTTCAGGGTGGCCGCGCCTCTCCTCTGCCGCAGCCGTAACGTGGGATGTGACTTGGCAAATCCCTGAATCTTTTAACTTGATTACATCAGCATCTCATGAGCTTAACACTTGGGCTTTGAATGAAATTCAGCCATGTGCTGGCCAGCTTCTTCCCTTTCCCAAGGAGAAGCAGAGGACTCAGTCTTTCTCTTTTCTCTTGGACAGACCTGGCTACCATGACGTCGTCACCATTCCAGCCGGGGCGACAAACATTGAGGTGAAGCAGCGAAACCACCGGGGCGCAAGGCATGATGGCAGCTTCCTCGCCATCAAAGCTGCAGACGGCACCTACGTTCTCAATGGCGACTACACCCTGTCGACACTGGAGCAGGACATCACCTACAAGGGCAGCGTGCTGAGGTACAGCGGCTCCTCCGCTGCTCTGGAGAGGATCCGCAGTTTCAGCCCTCTGAAGGAGCCTCTGACTATCCAGGTCCTCACAGTGGGAGACTTGCCACAGCCCAAGATCAAGTTCACTTATTTTGTGAAGAAGCCCACACAGCCTGGGTCGGAGAAGGCTCCCAGCAGGAAGAAAGAGTCCTTCAACGCCATCAAGGAAACCATCTCCTCTGAGTGGGTCATTGAGGAGTGGGGTGAGTGCTCCAAGTCGTGTGGCTCAGGCTGGCAGCGCCGGGCGGTGGAGTGCCGCGACCCCCAGGGGCGTCCAGCCAACGACTGTGCAAGGGAGCTGAAGCCCAGCGATGTGCGTCCCTGCGCCGACGTGCCCTGCCCACAGTGGCAGCTGGGGGACTGGTCACCCTGCTCTAAGACGTGCGGGAAAGGTTTCAAGAAGAGGTTGTTGAAATGTATTTCTTACGAAGGCAGCGTGCTGCCCCAAGAAAGCTGTGAGCCTTCCAAGAAACCGAAACACCTAATAGACTTCTGCAACATTACGGATTGCAGTTAAATAGTATAAGTTGGGAAAGCTATTTTTTTTAATTATTATTATAATTATTATTATTTGTTTTCCTTCAGAACAGTGCACTGAAAAAAAAAAAAGACGGCTAGAGGCAGCGCGGGTGGTTTTTCGCATACAAAATTCACGGGGAGGATCCATTGAGGTGGGACAGTGCAAACAGCTTTAGATGACGTTGCATCCTAAAGATACCCTGCCAGCTGAAAAAATTGGTAGGATAGCAGACCCATGTCATTGACTCCATTTCAGCGGACGATAAGGCCCGAATGCATTACACTTAATCTTTTTTGTCAAGTCTGTTACAAATTAAACCAGACGTGAACAGCACCCAAAACACATTTAAGCAAAGATTTTGGGGTTCGGTTCTTTCTCATTTTTTTTGGATTTATTATTGTGGTACTGATCAAGTCAAGAATAGGGGGAGAAAAGGGAGCAGAAAAGATGGCTTAAAATAACTGGTCAGGGCTCACCTACCTCATGAAGGGCAAAAAACAGGATTGGAAAAGGAGCTTTAACTGTGTCATTCATGGCTGCTATTGTTTCAGAGAATAGTTTTATATAAAAATAAAGCCATATTCTCTACCTGTAAAGAGTAAGTAATACCAAGATGAGTCAGTCAACTCCACCAATAACTAGAATGTCTTTTGGTTTTTTAAGTATCTTTATGTCATTCCAATGTACCTGTCCATTTCTCTCATCCACTCCAAGGCCATTGTGGTGACATAACATAATCCAGAGGCTAGAAAAAGTGGAAATCTTCATGGAGCAGGTAACGTCTCTGAGCTCTTTGTGCCTTCTACGTGCCTTCCACTGGCTTTTCTGATTCAGGCTTGGTCCTAACATCCTGTCAAACAGACCGATGGCATTTGTGAGCATTGGGAGTCATGCTTTCACGTTCAGATCTTTTTACCTTACCCCAGCCAATGGGAATTTATTTGCATTTGGGTTAAAAACAAACAAACAAACAAAAATATCAAAGAAATCCCGCTATGAATGGAAACTTCTCCGATGTAGCCTCTGATGGGTTTGTAGTGCTCATATCACTGATAAGGCGGGAAGACAAAGCTGAAGGATAGCAGGTCCATCCGCAGCAATACGCCAATATTCGCATCATTAACGTTTGTGCCAGTCCATAGACAATGAGAGAATATGGCTTTCCATATGTATATAGTAAAATATATTACTATAGATTTTATATACTTTATAAGTATTTTATATTTCTTTCCCTTCTGGGAAGGGTTATAATTTGTAATAAATGCATATAATGAGCGTATTTATTTTTATACTTCTTGTCTAATGTGATCTTCTAAGTTATCACTTTTTTTAAGAGGACATATAACAAGGATAGAGTATTTATACAGTATAATATGTTACTAGAGGTAATAAATGAACCCTATGAATTTTGGAAATGGAGTGTCTTTATTTCACTGCAGCAAAACTGATCCATTGAGTGGAAAGAGCTTTGGAGCCTAAGGCAAATGTTACTGAAAACAAAGCTAAACCACATTTTTCAAAATGACTGGTAGCTTAGGCTACTGACTGACTGTGTTAGCGGGGGGCAGGGGGGAGGGTTGAAAAACTCCACCCATAATATCATATACCATGTTAAAAGGGGTAATTTGGGATAGTATTACTTGGCCACTAACAGGGTGCTGAGCAGTGTTGCTTCATCTTTTAAAAAAGCGGAGCTCAGCTAGATGGTTGCCACTGGTTTTAATAACTGCTTACAGAGGGAGTATCGCTGTCAGTGGTGTTTACAACCAACAAAATACGTACAAAAGTAGTAGTTTTACCTGCTCCACTTAACCTTACCCTACTGGGAAAGAAGCGTTCAAAATTAAAACCCATTAACTTAGCAGTCAGAGGTTTCTCTCAGATTTCTGAAGGGCCTCCTGATCATGCTTTTCTAATTAGAAGTACTGTATGAATGAGCTGTTCTAATGCTGTTGGTAACACGTTTTATAACATTAAAATACATACTAGGCCTCAAGAAACTGATTATTTCTGATCTCATGACCACTGCAGTCAAGGGAAAATCTTCTGTTGAACTTCTGTAGATTTTTTGCCATGGAATTTAAGACATCAGTCGTTTATGAATACTTTTGGCTTTGTGTCACATAAAAATCTATTAAAACTTCCTTAGCCAATGTTTGGACTCTGTCTTGCAGAAATAGTTCCCACTTTATTCCACGGATAAAATCCTGGCCTCTGTAAAGCATATAGAAAAATTCTCGTCATGTCACACTTCATTGAGTATCATTTTGTCGTTGATATGGGAAAATTCCAGGAAACATTTTGTTTCTAACATTTAGCAGGGAGACACTGACTCTGTTTTTACAAATACCAAGAAGTATCTACAAATGTAACAAATAGATATTTATTTGTATATATCCAGTTGTATATTTTACTACAGCAGGTTAAAATTTGGAATATATATATTAATATATACATTTTATTTACAGAGGACATTCACATTTTATTTTCATTTTCCACAGTTGATCTTCCTCCTTGTAAACTTCATATCATAATATGTAGCTGTTGGTTGCTGTTACCTGAAATGCTCTCTGTTTAAAGCCCAAGGAGCTACAGTCCTGAAACTGCAAGACCGTGCAGTATCGTCATGGTTTGACATGGAGCCGTTTCTGGGAATGGGGAAGGGGCTGTAAAGATGGCTCCTGTGAGAGTTGCTGAAAACTTCCCCCAGCTCTGAGTCAGACATCAGCCAGCAGTGTTGAGCCTTCATTCAGGCCATGATAGTCTACTGTCAGTCTCTATTCTCCACTAGACTTTCGTACTGGCCATATGGGGCTGTACCAGACATGCTGGAACTCCAGTACAAACTGGAGTCCAATGAAGCCAAATGGTAAAACACCATTGATATTGCCAATGTATTCTCAATCCCTTTGGCAGTAGAGTTCAGGCCTCAGTTCACTTTTACTTGAAGAGGGGTTCAGTAAACCTGGAATCGACTCCCCCAGGGGTGGAAATACAGTCCCACCATCTGCCATAGACGGATCCAGGCCACACGGGAAAATGGCTCAGCTCCAGAAGTGGGTCTAACTCAGAGCCAAGAGAAGTTTTGAGCAACT
The DNA here is from genome assembly GCA_013401255.1 of Urocolius indicus. Classification (NCBI taxonomy): domain Eukaryota; kingdom Metazoa; phylum Chordata; class Aves; order Coliiformes; family Coliidae; genus Urocolius; species Urocolius indicus. The sequence continues at coordinate 11,810 of WBNH01009978.1, read as the reverse complement.
TTTTACAGGAGCCATCATTACAGCCCCTTCCTCATTACTAGAAACAGCTCCACACAAACCCATGACAAGTATCTACAGAATTGGCCAGTTCCTGCAACTGATAACGGTGATGGTGGTTTGGCCCATATTTGCCCTCACCAACCTAGAAGAAACATTCAAGGCAAGGCTAAGAAAGCCCTGCAAAGGAAACAGCTTCTCCCACACCTACCCACATCAATTAGAGCGAACCCAAGGTGCTGACATGGTCTGACTTCTTACAGTAGCACTTAAGGAGGCTCTTGGGAGAGAAAAAAGGAGTTTCACAGGCTGAAGGGAGTTTGGATCTGATCAAATGCGGCAAATTCTTCCTTTTTTAACAAAAGGTACCAAAGTGTTCTGCATTTCTAAAACACTTCGGCCTGCGCTACCTAGTTTAGATCAGTTAGCTCCATGGTTAACTACAGCTAAGTGAGAAGTCGCCACTTCTTAAGGGGTGAGGGAAATCAAACACATTCACAATAACAAATGGCAGCAATGATAACTTCTTCATTTCTTTTTCTTTTTTTACACTCTTGCAAATGGGTGCATAATAAAATGAGCACCAAACTAATTAAAAGTTATGATATAGTGGCAGCCTGTTTTCTATGGTGGCATTCATTTCTTAGGTGCATAAACATAAGAGTAGAGGGTCAACTCATTACCCATATTTGTAGCGCAGCTGACCAAGGCTGCATTTCCAAGTCATAGTTTATGGACTGTATCCTTTTCTTTGACTAGATCGCGGATTCTCAGCAGTTGCATCTGTTATGCAGTAATATGGCTTAGCTTAGCTGTGTAGCAATCAAATCAGAATTAAACACATCCCCTGCACCAAGATTCTGGCAATTTATAGCTTTTGTGTGCATGTTCATTACTGAGAGCAGCAATAGCAACATTTTGTTACTGACTCATGAGGTACGCTCTCAGAGCAGAACTGTCACTGAAGTTTTGTGTTGGGGTGAGTGTAAGAACTGGTGTTTTCTGCCAGTCTGAGTGCTCTTTCTTTGGGCCAGGGCCATTGGTTCCACTGATGCCCAAAGGGAGGACCCTAGGGGAAGACTGCTGTTTTCAACCAGGTTATCTCAGCTCTCCAGCTTGACAGGTTGTGTGGGAACATTTCCAGTGCCCAGTATTTCACCTGAGGACAACCTCATGGCAGTTTGGAGCCACATTTGTACATCTTCTTCCCAGGCTGAGAGAAGTAAGAAACTATAGCCTGCTGCTGTAAGATAAACGGGTTTAGCTGAGAAGCGTGGGCTTAGTAGATGGAATCTGTATGTTCAAGAATTTTCAGAAGCATGGGGTGAGGCAGGTGTCTAAGTGAATGAAAACTCATCTTCCTTACTCACCCTTGTTTTCATTGCCTTCGAGGCTGAGTGATCTTCCAGTTCTTGGTAAGGCTAAAGTCTCTCTCTTGGCATAGTAGGTCAAATGAAAGCAACTTAATGAGTAGTTCTTTGCCATTTCAGGCGTCATGAGACTGAGGAAAAACTCTCTAGCATTTCAGTGACATTAAAGAACTTGGCATTGGGACAGAAGTCCAGTCTGAGGGCTGGATCTCCAGAACCCAATCTTCAAGCCTCACCATCTAAGTTAGAAAATAACTGGGAGTGTGAAGGGGAAAGTAGTTAATGATGGAGAACTACATTCCAGGCTCGTTAGATAACAAGATATGTTAGTGTTGCCCAAATAATTATTTTGCCCTTGATTGCAATACATACGGCTTCTGAGCAGAGAAAGGTTGGTTGCTGTTATGGAAGTTGGTTCTGCTTGAGCTTTCAGAGGAAGGAAATAATTCCATGTATCTGGTATAGAAAAATCTTGAAGTTGTCTAGAGCTGCTATATACTTTAGAAGCCCATACCTGCATTTCAGAGCCGTAAGTTGCCCAAATGTGTTCAGAACTGTGATTTTAATATTAGAACATCAACTTACAGAGTAAAAGCTCCAGAGTCATGTATATGAACAACACTCTGATTTTCAGATACTAAGAAAGCTGGCATTTTGTCTTCTGAAATGCATCATAAGTTCAATTTAAACATAAGAAAAAACTATTTCACTGTGCGGGTGAGGGAGCCCTGGCACAGGCTGCCCAGAGAGAGTGTGGCGTCTCCTTCCTTGGAGGTCTTCAAGACCCACCTGGACATGTCCCTATGCCACTTGATCTAGGTGGACCTGCTTTTTCAGGGGGTTGGACTAGATGATCTCTAAAGGTCCCTTCCAATCCATACATTCTATGATTCTATGATAATGTGACAACCGGATTCCTTCTATTGTAGTTTCATTCAAATGAACATCTCCAAGCATTGTATGCGTTTCAGTAAAGTCTGGGGCACCTGATACATAAAATCGAGCAAGACCTTTGCTTTTATCATTGCCACATGGCAAGTGGGTAAGAAGATGCAAAGTAGTGTGATTTGTTGAATATTGTAGGACAAACAGGTGATTTAGTGTGTGTGTGTGAGGGGGGAAATTTTATGCAAAAGGTCTTAATGCACTAGCTAGATTAGGGAATGGAGAAGAAAACACTCCTACAGAAAGTCAGGAAGGCAGCTTCAGAAGAATGGTTCAGATTCAACAGCAAACACTCCCACCATAATGCCTGGCTTCTGCTTATCACCTTGGTATGAAATTGCTTGCACATCTTTACTTCAACAGAACGACATTATACTGGGCCTCAGACACCTGGGAAAGTCTTTCATCCCATGCAATTGCAAGCAGGCCTACCAGCCATCACGTGGAGCAAGTTGAAATCCTGCATGATACGGCCACAACTGGTTAGTCCTCAAGGCAAAGAGGGTATAATTAGGCAAAAAGTTTTCCCTAGCAAAGGTCACACAAATGTAACAAACCAATTGCCGGCCTCCACAGCCCCTGAAAAAAATAGAGGTGAATCTGTTGGACATGTCTAGGCTACAACAGGAGTGTAAGTAGACATTCAGCAATAGCCCTCATTTTTGCATAAACATTTGCATTTCTCCCCATTTTGCATAAACACAATGCACTGTTATAATATGTGGAGGCAGAAGAAGAACTGGCCAGGAGATTGCCACATCTCCTAGCAGCACCCGCTCGATAGCTCTTCCATGACAGCAACAAACAGCAGCTACAAATATACATTCATGCTCAACATTCCCCCTCAAATCACAATACAACCTACATTGCCAGAAAAGAAGTCAAAACACGGTTGTCATGTTCACAACAAGTGGTGCTATGAACATGGTGTTTTAATAAATGCTTGTGCTCCTGAAGCCTGGGGCAGAACTGGTTACTGCTGGAGATTAAAGTAGCTTTGTTTGGACTCGCAGAGCTGTTTTATGGAACCCAACAGTGTAAGAGGGTCTTGTGTAAAAGAGATTTAATGTTAGGCAATAGGAGCACATTTTCATATAGTATCTTTGCCAGTAAGATAGCAACATGTGCCTGACAGTTTCAGTATGCTAAAGGATTGTCCTTTGTCACGTTGCAGCCTATGACCATAAGCTAATGAGATCCCAGATGCCTGGACTAAATTGAGAATGTCCCAAATCTAAGCTGAACCAGCGCAAAATCACCCTTAATACATTATGTACTGTCATCTTTAATATACTGTGTAAGAATGATACAAAACTAATGCAAGTTTCTAACAGCTCTTGATTCTTCCCAGATATTCTAGTTCAAAATTAATATTTTGTCCTAATATTAATTGCAATCATCTATAATATCTTTTCCTATAAGCACAAAAAGTAGCTGCTTGTTCCAATACAGTGGCAACAATGGGAGCTAAGGGAAGAAGAAGTCATATGGTAGAGATTATAATAAGGCAAACTAAAAGCAGGAGCCATTTTTATTGTGCACCAATATACTTTTCAGTACAACTAAGACAACATGCCCGTCTTCTCCCAAACAATTTAAATTTATACTGCCAGTCTGTAAGATTTTTTCATATACAAAACTAGAGATGAAATTAAGGATAAGAAAACAACTGAAGACCCATCATTTGGATGAAAAACTTCTCTGTCAAGCAATACATGTTAATGGGGAATACTTTTTAATTTTTTTTATACTAATTGAAAACAAATGCCATAAAAAATATGAAGCTTTAAAACAATTCACTTGTGGTTTCCTTATTCTGTTTTCTTCAATCTTCTGACAGCCAGACTTTTTGGGGGGAAGGAGGGGTGGGGGGAAGTATGCTACAGTATCAAGAAAAAGATGTGTTCATAGATGTACACTGAAGCCAGAGTTTTTCAAGAAAGCAGGTCATTGTATCTGGCAGGTGGACAGCAGCTAAATCAAGTATCACCAGGGCATCATCCATATTAGAAATGGCTTCAAAGCTGCATAGATACTGACAACTTGCTGCTGAAGTCTGAACTACTTATGTTTCTAACACATATGATGCACTTTTGTCTACAAAGATTTTTGAATTATTAACTTAAGCAGCAAAGCCATGAAGTACTTTTTTAAACTGAGGCACAAAACTGGACTTCTCTGTAGCTACTGTAATGAAAGAAACATGTCTTGTGGGTACAGCTCCCATTCAACAGGGCACTGAAAGCTCCTGCTTGCACCTGTCCTGATGGAGGACAGAAGAGCTTCCCTTCTTTTGTTTAACTTGAATCTTAATTACATGTTGAATGAACTCCAGAGGCCGAACTTTGATTAGAAGTTTTTTGTAGAGGTAAAACTGTATGAAGGAAAGGAAAGGAAAGGAAAGGAAAGGAAAGGAAAGGAAAGGAAAGGAAAGGAAAGGAAAGGAAAGGAAAGGAAAGGAAAGGAAAGGAAAGGAAAGGAAAGGAAAGGAAAGGAAAGGAAAGGAAAGGAAAGGAAAGGAAAGGAAAGGAAAGGAAAAGGACTTGTGAGAAAATTGTTACTTGTGGAAACTTGAAGCACATGTCAGAAATTAGATTTCACAATTAGGCATGGGCAAATTTAGAAGTGAATTAAATGCAATGTAATATAATGTCCATCTCCTTTTTCTCTCCCAGGGAACCAACACACACATTTGGGGATATGCTAAAATATCAAAGACTGCTGTTTTCCATTTCTCATTGTCCTCCTGCTGGAACAAGTGCATAGCACAACATGGAAGCACTAGAGGGACTCAGCTGCCTTTGATGAATAATTTAAAAAAGATTAAAAATAACCCCTCTGCACATGTTTCCTCTTCATTCTTTTAATTTATAGTTTTATTCATTTGCACTTCTAAAGGAATATTAGTTTATGTCAGAAAGGACAGTCCCCAGAGTGACATCTGAATTCAGCTTTACCTGGATTTGATCCAAGGGCACATTAAACAGTTGCCTGGCAGACAAAAAGGCTGGAGGCATTAAACAATATAAATGTTAAAATCCTGCATAAAATAATTTTGAATCTGATATAAGATAACAAAAGCCAGACAATTCAGAGTTAATGCTTCTATGTGCATAGGGACAAAAGTTTGTGTAAGCCTGTTTCCAAAGCATAGTCTGAAGTAATGGATATTACCCACGTAAGGACACTGGTTTTGGTGAAGCTAAGTCATATACTTACAACTTTATTCCAGGTTTTAAATTAAATTCCTGTTGGTCTGACTTTAAAAATTAGTAGATTTATTTAAGTCTGTGCCACAGATGTTTTCAGCACTGCATGACAGTGGTAACTGCAAGGGGTGATGAGGGAGCTCCTGTCTTTGGGGTGCAGCATGGAGGAGGAGGAGGCAGAGACCAACAACACCCTTCTGAAGACACCCACTGTTCTGGGACGGCAGGAAAAGGGGCTTTGCAGCTGAGCTCTCCTACTGGGACGTGAGCTTCTGAGAGTTTCTGGATAAAAGGTAATGGTCAACATCAACAGAATATTTGTTGGGAATTTGACAGGTATGTGAGCACTTGAAACAGACTCCAAGTTGCTTACAACAGTATAGAAATTTCACTTTCCAACATTGAGAGGACATGTAAAGACTTGAAGGAGAAGATGAAGATATTGGCAACATCAACTAGTTTAAAATAAGCAAGTGACATTATCTTGGTGCCAGTGGTGCTTTGGGGTTTTGCAAAGCAATCTCTCTAGCCAGGTTCTCCAGCTGCAGGTACTGGTATTTCCCTTGGGCTCTGGAGCTGCTGCTAAGCTGCAGAATGATAATAAACCACTCCACTTTGGGGCCAAGCACAATCATACACAGCCCATAGCCAGAGCAAACCTGACCTGATCTCAGAGCTATCAAAATAATTTGGATGTTTGGCATCATTGATTCTACACATCACTGGTTTCTTGAGACACATGTTCTCACTGGTATTGTGCAGATTATTTGTTCAAAGAACAAGAAAAACAAGCCAAGGTTTGCACACTACATTCCCTAAAGATACTAGGTGAGAGCAAACAACAAACTGCCTGTAAAGATAGATAGGGCATAACTTTCCTAGAGAACAGGTCCCAGTCATTCAGCTCAAACAGCTTTGCAGTGGCAACACTATGAGGTGGTGTTAAATCGTGAGGGGATGAAATCTAGTTTATTATCTTCAGCAGAGATTTTGTTTAGTGGCTTGGCCTGAAAAGGAACATTGTGCCAGAAAACAATTTCATAAAATTACTGTGCTTATTGTCCAGGTGTTTTCATCTGTGAGTTCTAGGGGAGAATCATTTTTCTTTTTATTGTCAGTGATGATGGAGGGTCCTTTGAATGAACTGGATTGAAGAATGAGGTTTGACCTAGTGGTGCGTGGACAGCCCCAGCTCTGCACCTGCAAAGACCTGGCCTGTTGCAGAACAGTGCTAGGATCTATGTAGTGGAAAAATAAAAAGATGGTGGATTTTTTTCAGTGCCAGGAAAATGAATCCTACAAGTTGGATGCCAGGAAAGTGCTTCAAATAATCTAAATCACTTGCTACTCAAGACTTGAACTACTGAAAGACAAGTGTTTAGCGCATGTTGTGATTCTAGAGGAGAATTCTAACTTAAAGACATGCTTCCTAGCTGCTTTTCGCCACAATTCACATGGCCAGGAGTTTCTCCATCTACCTGAGTATCTGACATCCTGAATGTCAAATGACCTAAATCTACCTCATGCCATCCTTCAGTGAAGCCTGATGTATATTGTAGCCAGCCAGTTCTCTTCTTGCTCCAAGTCTGCCTATGCTCCTGACTAGTGTGAGCTTGTTTGCTCTTGCTAGGGCCTGTTTGACAGACTTGTGCAAGACCTGCCTAAGTAAGGCTTGCTTTTAAAAGCATTGCTGGCATAGTAATGTCATCGAAGAATATGGAAAAGAAAAACACAACCCAATTTGTTACAGCTATAACAGCAAAGAATCCTAATGAAGATGCGTTTATACTGGCCTCAGTCCCTTATTCTATTCTGAGAATTGATCTAAGCTACACCAATAAGGAAATTTCATTCACTGATCTAAATTAGGTTTGCACTTTCACATGTACAGAAATAGCTCCCCTGGTTAAAGCCATGTTGGCAAATCCAGTTACATACAGGCAAGAATTAAATAGCTTTCTCTCTCTTGTGTGCTTTAGGAAATCAGTCTCCATCTCACTGCTGTTTTGTATGTTGAGTGAGCGGAAAAGAGGGGCAGTAACTCTGTTATCTCTACTGCCTCTCCTTGCTGCTCAGAGGTGCAGGAGATCACAAGGACACCGCTCCTGCTTTACTCTCTCGTTTCAAACTACAACATGATGGGGCTGCAAAGGAGGCTAGGTGTCACACATCTTCTCTGACATGTCCCTGTGCTTCTGCTAGTTATCCACTGCCTTTAAATATTTGGGCCATCAGAAAACTGGAGATCTCAAAATATTTCAGGAACTATATAGCATACAAGGCTTGCTGACACTTCTACCAAAACTGTCTTAATGGAAATACATTTACAAAAATAAGCATTCAATATCTGGAAAGTAAAGATTTCACCTCACTTGCCATTTCAGCTGGCTGAAGATAGCAAAACCCTCGCCATATGTTTCTCAGCAGGATCTGTGACAGAAAAGCTGACAAACTCTCAAAAAACAAAGCACAGTCAGCAGCACTTCAAAATCTGAGAATGGAAGCATTATTTTTGGAAACAATAAATGCTGTTTTTGAACAATTTAATATCACAATCTTTTGAAATCCAAATGTGAAGGCAGTGTCATGCAGAAGTAACAGTCATAGCTGTCTTGTTTAAGCTTAAATTTAACATCAAATAGTCATCACAGGCAAGCTCTGTTCCCTAGCAATAAGATGTCTGCACATTACAGATGCACGATTTCTTCAAAGAACTGCCAGATTATGGGATTACTCTAAGGAAAGTTTCGCAATGGCATTTGATTCCTTCCTGATGAAGTGATTTTCCACAACACTTTGCTCTTATAGCATATTGGCAGATGAAGAGAGGCTGGGGAATGAAATGCATTTTTTGGTGCTACATAGCAACAATAAATGCAAACCTCAGTGTTTTGATAGGAGTCCAGCCCTATGGATATACTTATAACAGTAAAGCCATATGAGGTCACAGAATCACAGAATGGTAAGGGTTCAAAGGGACCTCTAGACATCATCTAGTCCAAACCCCATGCTAAAGCAGGTTAATCTAGATCAATGCAATTCCCTTTATAAGCATAGTAAGATTGGCCCCTTCCTTTTAGCAAATCCACAGCAGGGAGACTTAGAATTGTTTAAGTCACGATTATGACTGGAAACACTTATCAAGTAGAGTCTGAAATATTCCTGATTCCCCAATCTGTCTGAACTATATGCAGAGCATGGATAGCACAGCAGCAGGGAAAAAGCATGAAAATGCAGAGCTATACCACTTTCCTCCACCACAGGCAGAGGCAAGTGGCCAGGCAGCCCCAGCTCTGAGAGCTGTGAGAGACCCAGCAGCTGTTCAGGTGAGCTTCCTTCATGCCAGAGATGCGAGGTAGCTTTGCTGAGAAGGTGCTCTACATTTGAGCATGCAAAGTCCTTTGGACAGGGAAGAAGATCCAGCAGCTTCATAGAAAGAGGAGAAGCAATGAGAGCAGGGGTCAGCAGTTGGCCAATCTATAAGATCTAATAGTTCACTAGTATTTAATTATGAGCTATCCCAGCTGAGCAAGACCACAGATTTAGATAAGGCCTGTGACTCAAAAAATCTTCTGGTAAGCAGCTCTGACAAGAGAGACACACAGGTGAAAAGGAGTGGTTTCCAAAGAAGCATTTTTCAGATATTTTCTTTCTGGTCAGAGCCTTTTTTTTTTTTCCTACTGTTTCACAAACCCAAAGGCTGTTCTCAAGGTAATTCAGTGCTCTGGGGGTATGACCATGTCTTCGTCCCCAGCCAGGGCCATGCTGGGCAAGATGTGCACGTGAGTGAGGATCAGGTGTACCAGGTCAGAAGATTGTCTGCATCTTCCCTGCACAGGCAATGCTGATTAGTTTAATGTGACCCAGGTGGCAGATACAAGAAACATGCTTTGGAAGAAAAGACTGAGTAAGACACGTTGGTTGCAGCAGCTGAATTAGCTGCAGCTGGTTGAATTTGGGGCAGTGGCTTTCTCTTCCTTTCCCTGTAAAATCCTTTGTGCTATAGCCCCACAGTAATGCACCTAATTACAGGCCAGTGTTTGCTGTTACTGTTGGAGGTTAAGATGTATTGTGATACAGTCCTTAATGAGTTTTCTACCTTTTGGGTACTTATCTTTACAGCCTGTGTGTTCTTTTATGTGTGTGATAAGTGGCGAAATGATGCAGTTGGTGAGTTTAAGATCGAGAGGTGGAGTATTATTTTAAATAGCTTTATCAGAAACGAGTCTTTTTGAGAGCAGGAAGCTTTTTTTTTTTATGTTTTAAATGTAAATATTGTTCAATGAGCTATGCAATATGCAAATGTTGGGAAGGAATTCTGAAAAGCTGTTAGCAAGTACTCAAAGAAATACCGAGTAGTGTATTTGTAATGGCTGGAGTAAATATAATTTGTCTATGGTTTATATTAATCTATAGCTCTTGTTTCATATCAGCAGTTATATAAATAAGCAAATGTTTTATTTTTAATGTGTTATTTAGTTTAAAACTGGAGATGATTTTTTTTAATTTGCAAAGGCTGAGTAAGTCTTTCAAATGTGATGGGCCCTGCATCAAAAAATGTCCCTGTGTCATTCAAGCACAACAGCAGAGCAGAAAATCCTACTTCTGCAATAAGCAGCTATAGTATCTGGGCCATATGGTCTTCCCTTCCTCTTCCATTCTCTTTCTGCATTGTAAAACTTCCTGTCTTTTTATCTTTTTTTCCCTCTCATCCATGAAAAGTGTACTTTCCTTGGGCAAAGAAAGCGTTAAAATAAAAGGAGAGAGTGCAAGTTAATTTATAGGGTGAGATAATGTGTTTTGAATCAAAACTCAAACTCCCTGATGAAATTAAGGATGAGTTTCACTCAAAATCAATGACCTGATGTTAGTCTCTGTAGCTTCCTAGAAAAATTAACCTTTCATATTTTTCTTTGCATCTCGACCAATGCCACTAGATACTGTTCCTGAAAGGAGAAGATACACCATTACGTACCACTGTGCTCTGCAACCTTCGTTCTCTCCCACGTGCAAAACACAGTGGGATGGCCTTCTGTGCCCAGGGGGTGATGCAGATGATCAGAGAGGGCACTAGTGGTTTTTTTGTACACTCTACTGGGTACAGGCCCCTTGGCCCCCAGCCCAGGGACAAACCGATGGATGGACACCGTGACTACATGAAGCTAATCACTGAGCCACCTCTCCAGCCACCCTTTACCCTTTCTCCTCCTCCCTTTGATCAAGGTGAGGGCTGGGATCACACATCAACCTGTCAGGCTGAAGCCAATCGGGTCACCTGTTTCCCACCTGAGAGCTCCTTCTGTTTTCCCTTTATCTCTGCTGTGAGGTAAGCTATCTGTGCCTTCATTAGCCTCTTTGGCTTTCCTTAGCTGAAGGGGTAGGACTATCTGGTTTGCTGTAGAGTCAGGAAGGACAACGTCAACCAGGTAAGCATTGACATAGGTGACAAAAAGGAAACTCAAATGGGCAATAACTAGCCCTGAATATTCTCTACATCATCCAGGCCAGAGTTAATCACCCTTTGCAATCAGAGGCACATGTGCTTTATCTCATATTTGAGCAGCCCTGGAGAAAAAGTATAAAACAGGGTGTTGGAGGGCTTTTGGCTGCAGATGATGTGTTTAGTGGCTTGGGGCAGCAGGATGAGTGTGGCTAAAAAGGCAGGAAGCCATGTATCCTCAGGGAGAGGGCTCTTGGCCACAGAAACAGAACAGAGAGACCCAACTACAGGTCTGTGAGACATTTGCATTGTTTGCTTGTATTTATCTTCTGCAAAGTGTATCTAATTATTCTGTTCTTAAACAGAAACAACCTTTAGGTAATAACACAAATTAATGAAACCTAGCAGTCTGTTTTTCAGATTAAGTTATAATTAAGAGACGCAGGAAACTATCACTTACTATCATTAACTATCACTTAACCTGCCTCTAAATTTCCTTGGCAAACAACTCTACTTAGAAGCAGAGAGAGCAGCCGTATCTCTTTTTTGGGGTGAGGGACTTTTTCTCTGTCTGGAGAAAAATGTTAAGACCATTTAAAAAAAAAGAAAAATCAGACAGAAATTTGCACAAATGCTCCAGAGCAGGAATGAGACCTGTGAACAGAGTTAAACCAACTGCAAGGGGATGCTCCCTTTCTTTACACAAGCAGAGAGGGAGGCTCTAATTAAATGGCTCCTTGGGAAGTGCAGAATAGAAGATGTTTTGCAGAAATTCTATCTATACTTTCAAGATTATAGGACAGAGTGGGCCTTAATGTGTTGCTTTTCGGTTTTGTTTTGTTTTGTTTT
>WBNH01009977.1:0-32359 GCA_013401255.1 Urocolius indicus | reverse complement strand
AATGGGCTGCAAGGGTTTAAATCCAGAGGCTGGAGTTTGGATCCCCAAGATGTACAGCCTCAGGTGGATGACTGTGGAAACAGGGAAAGTCACCTGGCCAGCCAGTCTTGGAGCAGGAGCATGGAGAGTGTGCAAAAGAGCAAGCTTGAAAGGCGGCACAGTGTCTTCTGAGCAAGCAACTGTGTCAGGCTGGTTTGGACTGTACAGGGAACAGGGCAGGGGGAATAGCAGGCAGGGAAATGAAACTGCAAAGCCATTAAATTGGTCAAAGCTGGATTTTCTGAGACTCACTCAGTTGCATAAATACTTTATGAGACTGATCAGTGGGAAAACCTCTGATTTAAAGAGAGGGGTGGCAGGAAGGAGAGGATGTGAGCAAAGAGAGGAACCAACAGTAGTGTAGCTGAACCTCAGGACTTCATGGCTCAGAGTTACCAGTCATGATCTCTACCACATAGCAGGCAAAAGGACCAGAGCATAACCTGAAAAATCTTTACTCCAAACAGGAAACAATTATCCAAACCCTGTGATGCAAAACCCTATGACAGCTGCAGAGTGCTGCTCGAGTGTAAGGTGAGAATTCAGGTCTGGAGAACAGGCTTTGCATAACTTTGCCTTTAGGTGAACCTGCTTCTGCAGGGGGATTGGACTGGATGATCTCTAAAGGTCCCTTCCAACCCTTACCATTCTGTGATTCCCAGGAGGTGATAGCAGTAGCAAATCAGCTTTTCAAGAGTTGTGCAAACCACTTGGCAGCCCCCGTTGCCCTGTTGCATCTAAGTTTGGGATGTTCACACACACACAGAGGAAGCACAGTCTTAACAGCAACATTTGCACAACCAATCTGCTGGGGTTTTGGAAACCATCCTTGATAACTGAACCACAGCATCAGTGCCAAGAAATTGCCTGCTCAACTCTTAGCTACCAGCCCATCATCCTTTAATCCTTACACCTTCATGGCATCAAAAACTCTAAGCATTCCTAACAGCCCACACTCCTGGAGAGACAACAGACAGACAAATAAAGCGGCCAAGCCTTGGGCACAACTATTTGGAGCTGCCAGACCTCCCAGGACAAGGCAGAAGTGGCTGAAGTAGGCACTGCTTTGCCTCCAGGTCAGCAATGGCATTCCAGCCTCTCCAGTCATGTTCATCTTTCTCATACCAGGCACTTCTCAGTACCAGCTCTGACAGAAACGTGCCCACCCTGAATGCCATCACTGTCCCTCACATCCAACCATGGGCAAACTGCATTTGACTCTTCTTTTTGCTCAGACTGTGGTTAATCAAACCCAGCTCTGAGCATGGCAGGGAAACATTTCCATTCTTCTGGACACAACCCTTTCTCTAGGATGTGGGAAGCCAAGAACAATGAGGTGTTGTGCACAGCAGAAGGGGTGTTGCTTCCACTTGTCTTTACTTGCCAAGAAATGGGTTTGTGCATGAATGCTTGGAGAGACAACAGACTGAACAGAATAGATGAGCTCCTATCCAAGCCTTCTCCTGAGTCTGCCTACCTATAACACAAGCCTTCAGTCTGGGCTGACCTCCAGACTCATCCTGCTCTCTGATATGTAGGTAATAACATCATAAAATCCCACCTTACTGCTTCTGTGAAGATTTGCCTGCATGCTGCCATGGGAGGTCAGCACACAAAGGGCTCCTGCATCTCAAACATATCCTCAGCAATTTTCACTACAACCCAGAGGGATTAGTTCTGCTCTGGGCTACAAGATGGGTGTGATTTCCCCAAGCAGGGAGTCTCTCTGGCTTCTTCAGCTTTGCTTTGGATCCACTGACACGTGAGAAATTAATCAGGGACCAACAAGAAGGGTGAAATGCCTGCAAAGATGTTGTCTGCCTATGTGTGTATTTGCTACTTAATGGAGCAGAGAAGGAGGAGAATGGAACCATTTTTCAGGTGCTGGAGATAATAATAACAGATGATAACAATAAATGTAGGGGTATGTGCCAAATGCATGAGATCTCAAGGAAAAAAACTGAGTGTAAGCAGAAAAGAAGTCAGGTTGGGCCTCAAACTGCGACACAAAAGTCAACCAAGTAAAACCACCACTAAATCAAAGACTCTGTATCCTCGTCAGGCTCACTCAGGATTTCAGAGCATGCTTTCAGAGGGTTTTCAGAGGGTTCTAAGGTGCCCACCCTCTGACAGCTACATCCCACGTGGGATTTCTGGTCCTGACTCTTTGTGGTAACTTGGGATTTCTCTTCTCCCTGCAGACCACAATCACATCATCCAGCACCTCTTGAACAGCACCAGTCATTGCAGGAATCCTGTCAGAAATAATTTCACTGTATCCCAGCAGCACATGTACCTCAGCACTGCAGGCTGTGCTTGCAACAGTGGGCTCTGACTTTCCATTGCTCTCCTTACAGTGCACAGCTTTGGGGTGAGCACTGAAGAGAGCCAAGAAGCCCTATGGTGAGATGGAGTTGAGGCAACCTGTCAACAACTCCATACTCTTGGGTCTCAGTTTATTCCCTCCTCATGTGGGGAAATCCAAAGTGGTAAGAGTCAAATGAAGAGGCTGCTTTTGCAAAACACACACTGAGGGAAAACCTCAAGGGGAAATGCAAACACTGCTCCCTGTGAGCAGCAGCTCACTTGAACTTCTCTGCATGGACACAGAGACATTTGCTTGGTACAGGCGTGTGATGCTCCCAGCACACAGGGCCCTTCATGAACTGTGCTGACAACCTCTGATTGCAGATCTTTAAATGTAAAACCCGCTTCCACTGGCACTAAAAGACAACATAGTAAGAAGAGATGCATCTGTGTGATGGAAGAAACCCTCCTCAGCAGGATGAAGGATTTTGCCAGCCACGAATATGGTTGCAAGAAAAACAGTGAGAGAGTAAGGGCTGACACAGATTGACATGGCACTGCTAAAACTGTGATGCTTTCACCCCAAACCCAAATGAGCCCCCGAGAGCGAAAGAGAAACCCACAGAACTCACCCATCATTCTCATCCCACAGGATGCAGGTCTGGTTGGTGGTTCCCTGCCAGGAGAGAAGAAAGGGATACATTAATCAAATCAGCACCATACTGCTTATGGGGTATTTGGAGAGACTAGAATGAAATATGCAGGTTCCTGTAGAGCAGTTTCCACTACTCTAAATGTGGTATGTCTGTGTTACACCGGATGGGCAGCCTCAGATCTCACTCCTTGGAATAGCTTCTTTCACCCTTAGGTTGAAGGGCAAGAATGAAATGAGCCTTGGTTTGTTCTGTATCAACATAACTGCAGAAGGAATTGACTCTGCATTTGCCCCAACTCAATCTACTGGTGTTCTTCCTTTCTTCCTCTTCTCACACAAAATACTTTTGCTGCTCCCTTCTGGAAAGTGGGTCAAATACAGCATGTGCTTTTGTGGGACAAGGTGCTCAGAAGAGCCACAGCTCTACAGGAGGTGGTGAGGTGTGTGTAAAGCCCCTTTTCACCACTGACTCCAACTGCAGCTGTCTTAGAACACTTTGGAAAGTCACAGAATCTCAAGGGTTGGAAGGGAGCTGGACAGTTCATCCAGTGCAACCCCCCTGCCAAAGCAGCAGCACCTAGAGTAGGGCACACATCCAGCTGGGTTGGGATGTCTCCAGAGAAGGAGACTCCACAGCCCATCTGGGCAGCCCCTGCCAGTGCTCCCTCACCTCANCTCTCCACCTACTGCACAGTCCTTCTAACCCATCGACCTCAGGATGCCATTGGCCTTTTGGGCCACGAGGGCACGTTGCTGGCTCATGCTCATCCTGCTGTCCATCAGCACCCCCAGGTCTCTTTTCCCTACACTGCTCGCTAAGAGTTCATTCCCCAGCCTGTGCTGGTACATGAGGTTGTTCTTTCCCAGATGTCAGACTCTGTACTTGCCCTTGTTGAGTTTCATTAGGTTTCTCTCTGCTCACCCCTCAAGTCTGTCCAGCTCTGGTTGAATGGCAGCACAGCCTCTGGGGTGTCAGCCACTGCCCCCAGCTCAGTATCATCATCAGACTTGCTTCCAGTGCCTCTCTTCCCTCAGCAAGGTCACTAATGAATAGATTGAAATCCTTCCAGGAAAGTTTAAAGCAAAGATACAACAGGTTTAATACTCATGTTGGTTGGAAAAGATTTTTAAGATCATGGAGTCCAAGTCCTCCCCTCACAGTGCCACAGCCACCACTAACCCACGGCCTTCAGCACCTCAGCCCCATGGCTTTGGGATCCCTCCAGGGCTGGGCACTCCCCCAGCTCCCTGGGCAGCCTGGCACAGGGAAACAGTTCTGCCTAAGCTCCAACCTAAGCCTCCCCTGGGGCAAACCGAGGCCATTTCATCTTGTCCTGTCACTCCTTACTGGGAGAAGAGACCAACTCCCACCTTGCCACAAGCTCCTTGCAGGAGACAATCTCTAGCTCATGGTGGTACTCGAGTGCCTCGGCTGTCTGTCTTGAGGGAGATCAAACGGTCCCACATTGGCAAAGAGATCTCAATAGCCCAGCAAAACCCTCTCTCTTCCTTGCACCAACACTTCCCTGCCAAGCAGAAGCAAACAGTTGGTGTGGGCTCCCAAGAGACACTTACATTGTGCAGGTGGGAGAATTCAATTTCCAAGGGGGTGAGGAGAGATCGGGGAAATGGCTTCACAGTCACTGAGATGACTTTGGAGTTCACAACAGTGCTGTTCCTGGGAAGAAGAGGGGAAAAGAGATGTTTTAAAAGGAGACTGAGGGAAACTGTGTAGAGCAATGAATTCCAAAGCATTGATCACTTGAGGTACAGGGTTTAGTGTAACAATGCAGAAGGAGTTGGCCCTGTTACTTTAAAAACAACTTTTCAAAGACCCTTGCTGCTGACAGATCACATTCTGTGCCCTTTGAGCTCCAGCTTCTCTACATTTATCCCTCCAGGAATCAGACCATTTCATGAACCACATCAGACCCTTAAAGATTTTAGATTTAGAGGCTGCATCCATCAGTAATAAAATGATCCTGGAAAGCCTTTTCTGTCTCTGATGTGGGGAAAAAGAGCTCATTTCATGTGCTATCAAAAAAACCCAACCCCTCTGTTTTGCCTCTCAAAGGCTGGCTTAATCTCCACTGCAGTTAAGAGTGAGGCAGAGGCATGGTTGCCTTTAACAACATCTCCATGGTCCTGTCTAGTTCCCTCCTAGAAGCACTTCTGTGTACCTCCATTCTCTGAGGATCAAAAGCAAATAGAAAGAGGCCAAACCTTTTGTGTGAGTGTCTAAATGTCCATGCCCAGACAAATACTCTAATCAATCTGTCAGCCCTAGAAGATTTGGCTGTCAGGAGGGACAATAAGGGAGGAGATATCTTCCATACCTGTACTCCTGCTCCCTGGAAAGCCAAACCCTTTCTAGGAACATCCCTAGAAGATGAACATTGAAATAAACTGGGTTTTCTGGTGCTTCTTATGATATAAACAGAAGCTCTCCACAACCAGCACCTGACAACACTTCTGTGTGTTTACCAAGAAGGAACTGGTGATAGAGTGGTAACCCAGCAACAAGCTGCTCCCAGCCCTTCCAGAACCCATGGGCAAGGGAAAGATTTCCCCTATCTAAATCTCCACTAAATCAACATCTTTCACTTTTCTTTATGAGTCTTCTATTTCTTTTACAATAGAATTAGGTGGGGAAGAAAAAAGCAATTGCTTACCAACAAATGGATTAAAAAAAGAACAAAGCAAAAGCACTTAGAATTGCCCACAGATGTGAAATGGGGATGCTCAAAAAGCCATTATTCTACAAGCACCAGAGGGAACAACTACATCATTTTAGCAGAGTAAAGGGGGAAAAAAAAAGACCAAGCCACTTGTTAAAAAAGTGAAAAAGAGGAAAAGAATAAGAAGAAGGAAGAAGCAATGAAACACAAGTGTGAATCCTCAAAGGAAAAGTAAAGAGGGAAGTCAATGGGAGTTAACATCAGCTCTGCACTTTGAAATGTAGTCAGCTGTGGATAAGCCGAAAAAGGGAGATGCTGGGAGGTAAGCACCAGTGCATCTCTTCATTAGCAGCTGCATCTGCTCTGGGTTCAGTGCTGTTGGGTATCTGCATGAGCACCCAGGATGACACTGAAGCATCCTTTTGAAGGCTGGGGGAGGGGGGTAACAGGTGAATGTTAATGTGGGAAAGCAAAACAGCAGAAGCATTTGAGGTTTCAGTGTGGCAAGCTGTTAGCACACAGAAGTCACTCGTGCAGACTATGAAGGTTGAAGCTTAATGGCCAAGTAGCCACAGCCCAACTAGAAGCTGTCCCAGTGAATCCAAGAGGAGAGAATCCAGAGAGACTGACTTCAGGGCAAAGAGCTGTAACAAGTAGTCCTGTGCAGGTACAAGATGAAACAGACATCTTCTCCATGCTCCTTGTCAGCATGTCACTGTGCTGCTGGGTTCAGTTCTACTTAGAGATGGGGAAATAGTAGAAAGAGTTCAAAGGAGAGACACAAAATTGATCTGGGTGCCAGAAACTAGACCAAAGGGTTCTGTTGAAAGGCTTGTCTGACTGTTCATTGCATGTGTGCGTGGGGGGGGTTTCAGTCTCCCATCCAAAGATACAATGCCTGGAAGTGAAAGTCAAGACAAATTCAGCCTTAAAAGAAGAAACAATCTCCTAGCAGAGAAGGTAATTAAGCATCTGAGCAGGTTGCCAGGGAAGGAGAGGGACTCTGCATCACAGGGAAAGAAAATGAATCGTCTTTCCTAAAAGCATGTTGCAACCCAGCTTCTGGGGAGAAAACACAACCCATCAGGATCTGGCTTGGACAGAAGGTCAGACAAGCTCAGAGGGCTCTTGCATGGCTGTAAAGGGTGTGCAAACAGCTGTGAACATGCTGTTGCTTTGTAAACAAACCAACAGCTGTGAACATGCTGTTGCTTTGTAAACAAACCAACATGGGTTGGTCAGCTGCCAAACTGTTGATTCTCCAACTTGTGCCCATGTCCTCTGCAGCAGTGGCCAGCTGGGAACCAAGCACCACTCACCTCTCTAGCCTGAAAAAAAATCAGGTATCATCCACATCTCATCTTCATTATCCCAGCTGCCAACAATTTCAAGGCTGGCTGAAGCCCTTCTCTCCCAGAAGGGGAGAGAGCAACATGTGGCTCAGATAAAGAATTGCTGCTTAGGGGAGGTAAATTGGGGCAATTAGAAAGAGCTCAGCTGGTGGTGTTTGCTGATTTAAATCTACATGGGGGTTTATTCTTACAGGACAAAGCTGCAATGAGTCAATGTAATCAAACCCAGGGGCTGAGTCCTTCTTGCTCATGTGCACCCAGGAATATCTACTCTCCTTTGTGGTCAGGAATGTTTTTGCCCCATGGGCAGGTGCTGTACAGCTCCATGGTTATTTAAAGGCATTTAAAGACACCTTTTTATTGCTGTATCCAGTTGCACAGTGGTTAAGTGAGAGGTACTTGGCTGCTGCTGCTTCCCTTCTTTCCCCTTTTATTTGGACTCTCTACAGGTGATTCAGGCCTCTGGATTTATTATTATTTCAAAGAGGGACTGTCCTTTAATTAAGGAACATCTTCAATCAGCTCTCCCAAGGGAATGCTGCTCAAGGGCTGTGGCTGCTGCAGCTGCTGGTTATCAGAGCTCATTGACTGCTCGGCCAGAGAAAGCTGAAATACCTCTGGATCATTTGAGTCAATGATGTTTATTGCCCTTCTGATCTAATTCCCAACTGCTGTAATGGAAGATATTACAGAATACAGTTGGCTGGCTTGTTAATTCCTCTCTGCACTCACTTGGAGCTCCTTTTTTTTTTTTTTGGCCATTGCCAGGGCTAAATCTGTGAGTATTTAAATGCTCATTGGTGAGGAGAGATGCCCTGGTGTTGATGGGAAATGGGCCCATGCTAATCAGTGCAGAACAGCTTTAGAAGGTGCCTTAGGATGCTTAATTTACTGCCTGAGTACCAGCCACAAAGACAAAAAGAGGAAGCTAGTAAGAGAGAAGAAAAGGAAAGGGAGTGCTGAACACCAAAGCTTGCTTTGCTTGAGGCAGTTTACAGGCTGGGAACATGGTAGATGTGTACTCAGGTGTGCTGTTGCTCTCTTCTCTCCTCCCCTGAGCCTGTCTTCTGCCATGAGGCTCTCACAGGGCTCAGCCTGGCTGGCAGCTTCCCAGTAGCTTGGGAGGATCAGGCCAGCTGAGCATCCCCCCTCTGTCAAGCCCCTAAAAAGTCACAGAATGGTTCTCATGGAGAGAATCCCTCGTGGTGAGGAGGGCAGAGTGAGAATCCATTCCTGGAGGGCAAAGGGAGGCTTGCAGCTGGCAGGCAGGGATGTGGCAGTGCCAGCAGCACTCGGCCTCTCCTCATGTCTGGAGCACACAGTGTTGTGCAGGGGTGGAGAAAACCTTCCTGCCCCTCCAGCAAGCCTGTGATGCTTGAGCGTGTCCCCACCTGGTCACAAGGCAATGAGGGGGTCAAAATATCACCACTGCAAACCAAAGTCTGACTTGTGGCACTCAGTGCCTTTTTCCCTGGAAGATCAGAGCTCTGAAGCCAGAAGGATCAGAATAATGGAATCATTTCAGTTGGAAAAAGACCTTTAAGATCATCAAGACCAAGCCCTGACCCCTCACAGTGCCACAGTCACCACTAACCCACAGCACCTCAGCCCCACGGCTCTGGGGTCCCTCCAGGGCTGGGCACTGCCCCAGCTCCCTG
This sequence comes from Urocolius indicus, assembly GCA_013401255.1. NCBI lineage: Eukaryota > Metazoa > Chordata > Aves > Coliiformes > Coliidae > Urocolius > Urocolius indicus. The sequence continues at coordinate 23,670 of WBNH01009977.1, read as the reverse complement.
GGCAGCCTGGCACAGGGGCTGACACCCCTCTCAGGGAAACAGTTCTGCCTCAGCTCCTACCTCAACCTCCCCTGGGGCAACTTGAAGCCATTTCCCCTTGTCTTATCACTTTTTACTTGGGAGAAGAGACCGACCCCTACCTCACTACAACCCTCTCTCAAGTAGTTGTAGAGAGTGCTTAAGTCTCCTCTCAGGCTGCTCCTGTCCAGGTTAAACCATGAGTAGGAAAGCCTGGTGGTTGCCCAGCTGCTCCCCCTCCCCAGGCAGCCCCTCTTACCTCTGGAGGGACAGAATGTTGCCCACGTTCCTGTACAGCACAGTCCCCACCACGAAGACAGAGGAGTCATCTGACTCTGCAGGACATCAAAGCAAAGGGAAGAAGACAACAGCACTGAGACAATGGAGATGTCAGCTGTCCCCATGAGACACCCAGCTACAGCTTTACCCCTCGTGTGGAGGGGTGTCTGTTGGGGCATGGCCTGTGCCAGCACCACTGTGGTGTGATGCAGTGCCTGCTGTCACCACACTGAGTCTCCATCCATCCCAAGGAAAAGCTCAGCACCTTATGAGGTGGCCCAGCACCACAGGCATCTGCCCTCACACAAGGCTCCCTTCTCCTGAATGAGCAGCCTAGTGCACCCCAATTCAGAAACCCCCCTAATCCCTCTGACAGCACCATAGTGGTTAAATCTGCAGAGTGGAAAGGTCTCTTGCAGCACCCCAGAGGCGTTTGAGCCCATCCACAGCTATCAATCCATCAGAGAGAAGAACTGTGTTCAGGCTGACAGGGGCAGTGGAGAAGGGGAGATGTCCCACTGCACCTGAGCTGACCCCATAACTTGTGCATTGCTGTGGGGGCCATGGTCCCAGCTGAGCCTCTGAATCATTCCTGTGACCTCTGGACATGTCACTTGACCTTCTCCTCCTCCTCCTCCTCCTCCTCTTCTGCCTTGTGCTGACCAGCTGCACAAAGCAAGACCTTCCCCAGAAAAAACACAAGTGGCAGGGGCAGACTCGTGGCTGGATTTTCAGGAGGAGAAAATGGAAGTGACTGGGTGAAAACCAATGCTGAGGACTCCTGGGGAAGCAGCCTGAGGTGGATCTTCTCTGATGTCTCTTACTGAGGCTGAAGGTACAGTGGGCTCTCTCCATCAGTGCAGGGCAGAATCTTGTCTATCTTCCTCTGTCAAATTGAGTTCAAGTGGGGTAGCTGGTGATAACATAACTGGGAGAGACTGACAAGCTTTGCAGAGCAATTGGAGAAGCCTTGCTTCTTGAGGCACAGTCTTTTGGCCTCTCCTCCGCATACCTGTGCAAACAAGGATCTTGTCTCCTTTGGTCTGGGACAGACCTTTTATAATGCAGCTGCCCATCAATCCAGCTATGCAAAAAGGAACCTTCTGGTACACTATCCAGCTCACCATTGTGTTTTGATCCTGTAACGTGGTCTCTGCAATGTTCACTCACATTGGCATAGTCTGCAGCCCAACAGGCACATCACCTCACTGCATTAATTCATGCTGCTACACTGAAACCAACTGGGCAGTAGCTCTGGTGGCTCCAAACTCCCTGTCTCCATCACTTTGCTCAGGTTAGTGTCCCTACTCCTTAAGGCTAAAGAAAGGTGAAGATCAAAACCAACAGACTGTTAACTCCACTGTTAACAGTGTAAAGCCTCAAATTGATGTCATCAGTGTAGGATACAAGCCAAGTAGAGGCTATAGAGTACTGAATAGTACTCAGGAAGCCTTGGAGAGGTGAAGAGTGGTGGGAACTGGTTCTTTAGGGTGGATGGCACCTTTTGTTTCCACAGTGATTACTGCTCAGGGGCCTCAAAGCAGCTCCTTGTGAGGATGCTTCTAACAGAAAGCTGGAAAACTGCCCCATAGGGAAGCAGATGAGGCCTCTGGACAATCCTGAGCCACAGAGCAGCCTGTGTCTGGTGACAGCAGTTAGTCCAACAAGTCATTAAACGTTGCCAAAGGTGAAGGCTCCACAACCTCCTCAAACAAACCCTAATAACCTTCCCAACATCTTCCAGTTTCTCCCAGGAAGATGCCATCTTCCAGACATGCCGACACATGAGTGCTGGACATGATCCCTGCTCTGCCAGTGACTTATCATTTACTCTTGGGGGTGTCTCTTAACCATTTTTTTTGGCCTCAGATTCCCCAAGTAGTGATAATGGCTGCATTGTTTCCATCCCAAGCAGGGAAGCCCATGAAAAGAGGTCTTGCCATGACAAGAAGAGGACAAAGGTCTTCTGACAGCCACAACTCTCAGTCTCCAGCTTCTGTCCCAAGGAAGGACAGCACAGCCTAATGCAGCAGCCAGCAGCTTGTTCTCTCAAAGCCACTCATGTCACACACAGCAGCAGGGCAATGAGAAGGCAAACCCACTGTTTCTCAGCAATAGGCTCAGTTTAGGGTCCTGCTTTTGAAAGCAAAAATCTCAATCTGTGCCCATTAAAGGTCTCTGCCAGAAGCAGATTTCCTGGGACTTGCATCCAGGTAATGGCTTAATGATCCAGCAGAGCATCTCACAACCCTTCAGGTTTCCTTTTACACCACACAGAATGGTGGGGTTGGAAGGGACCTGTAAGGATCACCCAGCCCCAGCCCCTCCTAAAGCAGGTTCCCCTTGCTCAGGGGGCACAAGAACGTGTCCAGGTGGGTTTGGAAAGGAAAAGGAGCTTTCACATCCTCCCTGGGCAGCCTGGGCCAGGGCTCCCTCACCTCAGCACCAAAAGACTTTCTCCTCTTGTGCCACTGGAGCTGCCTGTGCTCCAGTTTACGTCTGCTACCACTTGTCCTGTTGCTGGACAATACTGCTGTTGCCCCATTTTGACACCCACACTTTAGGTACTTATAAGTGTATATAAGGTCCCCCTGAGCTCAGGCATCTCTTCTCCAGGCTGAACAGCCCCAGGTCTCACAGCCTGTCCTCCTCACACACACATTCCATACCCTCAACCTCTTGGCAGCCCTGCACTGGCCTCTCTCCAGCACTTTCCTGTCTTTTAAACTGGTGAGCCCAGAAGTGGATGCAGGACTCCACTATCCAAAATGGCAAACCCAGAACATTCAAAGAGGCATGAGAGACTCCTTTCAGCACCCACCACAGCCTGCAGAGAATTGCAGACTCAGCTCAGTACTCATATGCATCAACAACAGTGTGACACTGTAGATGCAGTGGGATATTTCCATTTCTTCCCAGGTTCAGAAGCCTTGGAAGAAGAAATCATTGATGCAGTGCTGCCCTGAGGATTGAAGCCCACTCTTGCTCTTTTGTAAGTATGCTGCTTGTTTAGGAGAAGATGTTCACCCACATTCAGGCACTGAGCTCAGCCCTGAGCTTCTGTAAGGGCTGTAGGTTTGACTCTTGCTCAAGCCATTTGTGAAAGCCTTCTTTGCACTCAGCAATGCTTTTGGTGACCAAGCTTTTGTGAGCAAATCTAGCTGACCTGGAAGGAGAACCTGGGGACCAGCCAAATGGAAGGATCCTGTCAGAAAATGAAGAAGATCTTTTCTTTCAGAGTGCCCTGGTTGTGCTCCTTACCTGTCAGCCCTGAGGACAGGATGCTCTTGGAGACAGTGACTTTGTCTTCTGAGTTCTTGGCCCAGTCCACCATGCCCCTCCAGCCTTTCATGGGGAAGGTGATGTCAGTTGCTGCATTGGCAGGCAGTTTGTGAATGCCAAGGACTAGAGGGAAGCAAGAAATCAAACCAGTAAGCAAACCCAGTCTCAATTCATTCACATGTGCTGAAAAACTCATTGGAGGCAACAGGGAGAAATCAGATGGCAGAACAAGTGAGGCTGAATCTTGATACCTGCGCATGAAGGAAGATGACAGTAAGTGTTAGGGCTTATGCTTTTGCTCATTGAGAAGGACCTGCCTGCATTAAACCTGGCAGAAGAGAGGTCAGCCTACTGCGGTGTCCTGTCTCCAGGAGTGGCCAGTGACAGCTGTTAAAAAGAGGAGTGAAAAAGAACGGAGCAAAAACATCTCGTGGTCTGTCCTCCCAGCTTTCAGCAATCAGCAGGATCTCCTCAGCCAGTGGCTGTATCCAGATCATCAACTTTAACAGCTACCAATGGACCTCTCCTTTGTGCCTTTTCCTAATCCCATCATGAACCCATCTGGACTTTTTGGCTTCTGCAACATCCTCTGGCAACAAGCTCCACGCTGTGATTATGCATACAGCATATATCAAACCCTGCCTGCTGTTTGCTTGCTGCCTCATCACTTCATTGGCTACTGTGCAGCTCTTGTGCTAGGGAAAAAAAAAAAACAAACCCAAAAAGGGAGCAACTAATTCTGCCCAGTTTGTCATCTGTTCCCCATTCATGGTTCTAGAGATAGCTCTCAGGTCTCTCTGTGGACAGCTCTTGTTTGGTGAAGACCCACCCCAATTTTATGAGCACCTATTTCTTTCCACAGACATTTGAATGTCCCATGACCTGCTGCCTCCTCTCCTTCCCTCCCCACAGCCCAGGTTATAGCACTGCACAGGAATCAGAGCTCCCTGGGGAGTGAGAATGGACTCACCCAGATTGTCTGTCACTTGGTAGGAGTCCCGGAAATCTTTCATGCGAAAGCCAATGACATCAATGAAATCCTCCACCAGCCTGAACAGCTCCTTGGCATTTGGCCCTATCTGCAAGAGAGAGAGAGAAGGCTTAGTAACAAGGATATACTAATGTATATTAGTATATGTATATTGCACAGCAGGAGTTTGTCTGAGGGCAAAGGCTTCTGTCCTCACACGTGGGCTGGGAGCATAGACTGGGTGAAATGGAGTGTGAGGGAGTTGTGAAGGGTCAGGGCTGAGAAATCCTACCAGGAAACCTAGAAAAATAAACAAGAAGGGGCAAGACACAATAATATGATGTTCAGAATGATAGAACTTGTGGTGGAGGGCAATATCTCAGAGCAAAGAAAAGGAGAATGTCTGAGTGTCTGGAGCAGGAGATAACCTGCTCATCTCCTCTCCTTCCCTAGGATGATCTCGACTCCCAACAACCCCATGCAGGGCAGATAAGATGTTCATTACAGTCCTCTTCCTGCAGTTAATGTTAAACATACTAGGACAAGCTCTTAGCAGTCATATTTTAATGTAGCTCTGCTTTCTTTCCAAGTCCATTGACTGGAGGACTTGGCCCAATGTAGCTGTCACCAAGCCAGAGGCATTTGCAGTAGAACATCCAGAGACATCCTGCCAAGGAGTGAAGATGTTTTCATGCTGTGACATACTGAAGCTTTGCCCTTTGTCAAATCTGAGAGCCCTTCCCAAGCCTTAGGCTTCCCTGACACTCAGATTTGATGACACTTGGTCTGAGAAACGTATTTGGGCTGCTTCTGATGGCACATGGATGTAACCTGCCCCAGGGGAGCCCACAAAACATCCTCCACCAGTATAGGCAATGTTGTTATCAGCCCACTGAAAGCAGTCACACCAAAAGCCCTCCACGGTCTAATGTTGAACCCCAGGCACCACATTATGAATTCCTAGCCAGAGAAGCATCACAACCAGGTTTTGTTCTTGCCTGGTTTTCTGGCAGGGTCTCACTCTTCATAGAACCAAGTTGGTTCTTCTTGAGCCTGGGCTGTCTCTTTTTGCTTTCCTGGTGTTTCCCTGATGATAAAAACATCTTCCTGTATTTTACCAAGGCTGTTAGATAACAACTGATATTCTAGTGACAGATTTCCTAAGAGATAATCCACTTGAAATGAGCTATGCTGCCTACCTGTCTTTTCCTCAAAGCAAACTTGCCTGCAGTGGCTTGGCAAACAGCACAAGAGGCTGAAGAAAAGCGATTCAGCTCCTTGCATCTCTTCCTTTTCCAACACTTTCAGTTCCTAACAGTCATCCAGACCTCCTGAAGTGGCTGAGCAGAGCTGAAGGGATAGCTGGGTACAGGCAGGGGAGCAGGATGGGATGGAGGCAGAGTGCATGAGGAAGGAGAGCAGGGGTGGCCATGCATGTCCCTCTCTCTATCTATCCAAAGGAAGCTTGGTGAGAACTCAAACTGTATCAGGATCAGAACAAAAAGTCCTGCCAGTACAGCAGGTGTACACACGAGGAGGAGAAGGCAGTGAGGAAGCTATTTTTAACAGGATGCTTTTATATTCTACAACAGATTGAAATCACAAGGTCAAACTAACCCCAGGCTCCACTGGCTGTTGGCTTTCAGGCTTTTATCATACAATGGCCAACACAATCTCCTCAGGAAGCAGCATAACCCCTCTCTGAATACTTCTCTGGGTTGTTTTGGTTTTTATTTCCCTGGAACAACATCTCTGCCTGGAGGGACACAGGGATATGAGACTGCAACAGGGCTGGCTTTACTTTTAATGGGAGCTGAGGACCTTGTTTCAAAAGAATTGCTGAATCTTGCCAGGCACAGGGTTTGAGTTTGGTCCAGCAGCTTTGAGGGAAGACAGAGACAGCTGAAACCTCTTGTTGTCATCCCATTCCTAAAGATTTCTGTGTCTTGAAGGCATGGTGTTGGGCTGTCCTCTTGGTTCTCACTGAAATCTCTGCCAGGCAAACATTCTCCCCATGATACTTGTGTAGGTTACAGTGATGCTGGCAGCAGGCTGTGCTGTATCTATCTATAGGTGCAAAGAGCAGATTGCACAGGGAAAGCCTTTGGGAATGAATTGCCACCAAGAGTAAACTGCAGCTGTTTTTCAGAGGATCAACAGGGTTTCCCTGTTGTCGTGACAACTTGGCAGCCTCCTCTGCTCTGGACTGTGTACACACACCTGTAGACTTGAAACTTTGGTCACAGAGTCACAGAAACACAGAACTGTTGAGTTTGGAAGGGGCCTTGGAGGTCATCTGGTACAACCTTCCCACTCAAGCAGAGCCATCTAGGGCTGGTTGCCCACGAGTGTCTGGATGGTGCATGTCCAGATGGTCCTTTATTCCTCCTGGAGCCAAACCATGGCACTCTCTTCCAAATGCAATGGCAAACTACCACATCTCAGGGAGAAAAGAGGAGAAGGAATGATTCAGAAGGCTGCCTAGCTCCTGGAGCTCCTGTTCATGATGAGAACGTATCCATGTCCCTGTCTCATGGTCTGGACTGCCATCAACTCTGACAGTACATGGTTTTTCCAGATGACTTCCCTGGTTGGTGTGAATACAGCTGGGTTCTGGGGTTGCTTTTTGTGCTGGGTGATTTTTCTTGTCTTCTTTGGTATTTCCAGGCCTCTCTGAGGAGTTTTACAGCAGTGAGAGGTGGTTAAAAAGGAGCTGTCATGTCCAGACACCTTCCACAGGACTGATCTCTCACAAAGGCTGAGTTGTATTCCTTGTTAGGTTCTTTTGCAAGCTGAGCTGGCATTTGTGTTCCAAGGTGCAATGCTGAGGAATGGATGTGGAAAGGGATGAATTTTATCATGGGACCATCAACAAGAGCTGCTGGTCTGGGGCAGAACTGTCTCACCCTAATGTGATCCTCAAAAGCTGTAGTGAGATGTCAGCACTGAGTAGCCCAAGGGCTCGCCAAGGGCATGCCACAGGGACAAGGAAGAGAGTTCAAGACAAGCCCAAGCAGAGAGTTCAGCTGGAGCAGAAGAGGCAAGGGCCAAATAAGAAATAGACAGAGGAGCAAACAACTTTCTACAATATGTGAGGGTTTGTCTAGAGAGTTATTCAGATCTTCAACCCTGAGAGGAGAAACAGTAAATTGTAACTGAACCCTTACTCAGCTCATGTTGAGCAGAACCAGAAGCTCAGCTGAGCAGAGCCCAGCTCTGAACTGAGAAAAATCTTGCTTCTCCTGCAACTTTTTAGCCAAGAACTCAAATCCATGTAATCCCATTTCTTGGTGGTGGATTTCCACTTGGCAAGAGGGAAGAGTGGAATTACAGCGAGCCAGCAAGGTTATCAGCTCCAAACCAAGCCTGACCTCTGAGTGCTTTCCAAAATCTGGTATTCACCACCAGCCTTTCACCGTTCCTCATGCTGAGACTCTGGCTTAGAACCAAGATCCTGTGGCTCAGCGAGTTACTCCATAAATATTACTCAGCCTGGCACCAAACTCACCCCCATGTCCAGTTGCATGAATCAGCTGACTGACAGTCAGCTCTGAAGCTGACCACAGCTGACTGTGTCTATTTGAGCTGTCTGTCTCTTTCATCAGAAAGATCTATCCAAGGAGAACAGCAGTGGTGGATGGAGACATTTAGTGGTCTGTGGCTGAGACAGATAGGTATTGCACCCAACACACTGTGGGCTGGAAGAGCTAGGAGGTTATGCAGACCAAGCAAATGCCCTTTAGTCATGGCTTAAGGCTATGCTGAAAACCTGATTCTGTTTCAGGGAAGGTGTTGAAGGTTCATACCAGCTGAGCTTCCTCCCATTTGTCCCGGTTTTCCTCTGATAAAAGATTGCTGATGATCTGGACAAAGTTCTGGAGAAGGGAGACAAGAGAAGGAGACAAAAGAAGTGGTTAGCCAAACACAGCCCAGGTGTACAAGGAACATCTGAGAATCACCAAGCTCCTGGAGAGCTCTCACCCTCCCATTCCCAAAGGGCCTCAAAGCATTTCACAGGCCTCTTCCCTCAAGGGTGATAAGAGAAAACAAGATGGTAGTAAGACTTTTTTCCCCTTCACTTTGCCTCTTGTATCTGCTAAAGTGTTGGACTGAGAATGTCTTGTATTCATTATTGAAGGTTTTTAAGTACAGTCTGGGTAGACGTGTGTCAGAAACTGGTTAAAAACAGATGATCTTGCCTTGTATAAATCCCTTCTTATCCTATTTTCTACTAGTTCTGTTACTTTCAGCATAGGGAAACCTTATGATCGTCTTTAGGTTGCAACCAGGCAAGAGAAAGTGAGTGATCAAGAGGATTCTGTGCATGGCAGTACCTTTGCAGCCCACTGTGAAAAGGAAGGAGATTAGATGTATCAAGACCATTGATTTTTCCCTCCCTCCTCTAGTTTTACCACCCATTGCAGATCCTACAGGATCAGTTGAATGTTTCAGCTTATGGGGTGATGATCTGTCCCAAGGGTATATTTCGTAGCCACTCTGAATGCAACTCATGGATGAGAAGCCATCAAGACATTCTCTCACATCACCATCCAGGTACCCAACACCAAAAGATCATCTTACCTCTAGTCAATTAGGCTGAAATCCCTTCCAAATAATGTTCCCATCTTAATTAGGCTTCACAGTAAAGTGCTATCAGGTTGATGCAGTTCAGAGTGACTTTGATTTTCAAGTTCTTACTTTATAAGGCAGGGAGAACTGCCTTGAAAGGAGAGTTTGTTAACACACAATAACACCTCCCTCAGGAACATAACACTCTGGGCTTTTAATCTCAGTTTCATCAGCTACAAAGGAGGAAATCAAAGCTTGAGCCCTGTGCATGCACACACACCTGTATCCTAGCCCTGGACTCCAGGCTGTGTATCTCAGCTCACCTGCACATCCCCAGAAGTTGGGCTATGATAAGCCCTACGGAAGATCTCTGTCATGTTCCTGAGTACGTCCATGGTGGACAGCAAGTCCCCACTGTAGCTGGTCCCATCCTGGGAGATTTCCACCAGGTTTTGAAGCACTTCTGACAGTCCATCTCCCATCAAGCCACGCTGAGCTTTGGCAAGGTGTTCCTTGGCCTGAGGAATGGAAAGAAACGTGACAAACACTTCAGGGACAGGCAACGTCAAGTTAATGAGCTCTGTGATGGAGTTGCTGGGGGAAGGTTTTTGACCTTGCTTGTAATTCAGGGCACAGATTAGGTGAATCTGTCAATCTTTGCTGGCCTCAGAGCCTGATCTATTTTTATTAATGGTAGTAGAGCAGATATTTTCTGTACATGCACAAAGGAAAGGGGTTTTGGGGGTTCAGAAGAGATTCTGCTACACAGACACTGTTTTTCCTCATAACCCAAAGCCAGTCAGCTGAAGATTTTTGCCCCAAAACCTTGTTTTCTCGTAGCTAATTTAGAACTACATTAGACCAGACTGAAGCTTGTCCTGAGCAGGGGAAAGCAGTTCTAATAAAGGCAGTGTCATTTTAAGGCAAGCCACAGGCAAACCAGCAGCAATTCATCACAACAATGACCTGAAGATTGACACAAAAATAAGTGGCTTGTTTCAAAAATGATTATAGTCACAGTGATTCTCACTGATAATGTGATATGAAACACCTGGTAGGACCTGGATTCTGTCAAGCTGGATATTAAACCACCCAGTGAGGAGTCATCTCTTTTCCATGGAATGCCCATGCAGCAGAAGTTAAGAACAAAACCAGTAAGAGCACAACATCATGACATCTCCCTTTCCCATGGAAATGTTGCTTTCCTGCTTGTTTTGATGCCTGTAGCACTGTAACAATCATCTAGGGAAAGCCCAGACCTGCTGAGCTGTGAAGTCAGTCTGCCTTACCATCATCTGTATGTTCCTGTAATCAATAGAAACACACTTGATGTAGGTTGGAGGCTCCCAATAAGCTATCCCTTCTTCATCTAAAATGCATCTTCGAAGGATCAGCCCTGAGAGAGGAAAGAAATGAATGTGAGGAGAGCAAGACAGCAGAGTGAACGGCCAAACAGCTTCATGGAGGCTACCCAGGGCTGGTCAAGGTCTGGTACATGCAAAGAAACCAGCCACAGTGCCTTGTGCTGCCTACACAGTCTGGAGGAGAATAAATACCCAACAGTATCAGCTGTTCATCAGCTGAAAAGCTCTGAAAGCTGCTTGCAGTCCTCCTCCAGGCCTATCCTGAGCCTCAGCCTACAGTGGGTTTTGATCACACGCCTCTGCGATGCAAAGGAACAGACAGTGAGGAGGAAGGGGAGAGGGTTACCCTGCCCAAGCAATTCTGCTGCCATTTGGAAGGTGTCTGAGGAGTAGACTTTGCTGAGTTCACAGTCCCATCACTACTGCTAAATGATTCAGAGACCCTTCCATGGATGCAGCCCTTCTTCTAGGCTAGCACTTGGGATGACACTGTCCCAGGCTGTGTGAGTCAAAGGCACCTGCAGGGTTTGTCTACATCCAACAACAATATAACCTAAAATAAAACCTTTATGTTTGTTCCTGCCACTGTTGCTCCCATTTCTGTTCCTGCCTGGGAGGGAGGAATCTCCAGCTGAGGACAAGCTCTACCACCATATCTCCTTCAGCGTGTCTCCTGAAGCCTTCTCTGCACTCTTTTCCGTTCCTTGGGGAACATGTGGCCATGGTCACAACAGATAACACCAGGATGCCCTTCACAATGGTCAGCTTGAGAACCTGAAGATATGTTTTGAGAGGTGCTATGGTTTGTAAGGAGAGGAAAGCACCGAGGTGTGAGTGGACAACACAAATCAGATTTCCTCCTTTCAGATGTTAGCTTCTTGTATGGGCAGTGGAGGGAGATTTAACATCCAAGACTAGAGGAGTCCAAGAAAGACTCCTCTGCCTCTGCAGAGTTATTTGTAGATAATGGGGAAAACATGCCATGGTAAATCTGAATTGCAAAGCTGTCTCAGGACTAGGGAGTAGGTGGATGGGAAGACACCTCAGATTTTCCAGTATGAACCAAGAATCCATTGCTAAACAGCTAAAGACTACAGAAAATTAAGCTCTGAGTGAAGGGAGGGAAGCTCATTTGCTTGTCCTTTACTCCCACAACCAGGTTCCTCCTCATCTAGGAAGCAAAGGATGAAGGATGCTCTGAGGGTGGGAGAGCTCTGTGGCTGAAGCTCTTACCGGTGGCATTGCGAGGACACCTCACAGCTGCAGCATCCCCGGCTGGTGTTTCTTTCCAAACCACAGAAGCAACAGTTTCCTCATCACAGATTTCATGGGGCTCTGTAAAGAAGGCAAAACTTCATTGGTAAAGCCTCCTCCTCAGGAGGGATGTAGAAAAGGGAATGAGAAGAAGAAACGGGGGAGCATGGTAAAGGAGTGAGGAGCAGTGTGGTGGCCTGGAGGTGAGATCCCAGCTCCTGCTTGCTGCATGGCCTCAGACAAAGCCACCTTCCTGCAATTTGCAATGGCTGTCTGAAAACTGGGTCTCCATCCATCCTGAGGACTGGCTCATTAATATACATGTAACCACCTGGGAAAGTCCACTAGCACTCTTGCCTTGCCTTTGTGGCAGCTCTTTGCAAGGAAGCTGTCAGTGCTACACCTTACTAAAGAGTTTTTTTTCTCTTGTTTAATGGGCAGATGTCTACCTTTTGTGAGTGAACTCCATGCGTCCAGACTCTACTCCTTCCATCCTTTCAGGGTCACAGCCTTCAGGATAGAGAATGTCTTAAATAAGGCTCAGCATCAATAAGTTGGAGTAAGAAAGAAGGAAAAAATCCCACAAGTAGTAGATGTAAGAACAAGTCAGACATATCCCCTGAGTGGTCTTCATTCAGGCCCTCTGCTTGCTGACATCTCATGCACAGACACAGGGAGAAGATCTGACCACCAACAGAGTGGATTTGCATCAGCAGCTCGTTTCCAAGTGCTGCTGCAGAGTCCAGGAGATTGAAAAAAAAAAAAAACAAGGCGCTTTGAGATCCCACAGAAAAAGCTCTTTGGGAAGGAGGCTTCCAGATGCTTCTGTCTGTAGGTGGAGCTGAGCTGGCCCCAGAGTTGGTGGAACCTGGGAAAAAAACACGTTCACTACAGGAGAGCTTTGTGCCAAGAAGCTCATTACTTGCAGGGTGTAAAATGGAGAGAGCCATGGGGATGGTGTTAAAGCTATTTATCGTTCCTCAGGGTAGGGAGGAGAAAGAACTTGATTTAAGGGGTTTTGATTCGAGCTTTTGTTTGTTATTCGTGTAAAGCTACCATTAAAAAATACCAACCACTTCAGGAGCTTCATCACACTGCAAATGCCTGGCAGTGGACATAACCCACTGCTGCTCTGGAACTGCCCAGAGCACCAGCCTGTGCTCTGGCTGTGGGGAAGGCTCAAAACTAAGGTTATGGGCATGGCAGGTCCTGCTTTTTTGATGGACTCATACAAGATCCAACAAGCTGCCTACATATCCTTGGGCCTGAAGTCAAGCTCTAAGACTCTGTGGCTCCAGTCCCAGACACACTTCAAGGACAGATTCCTCCCCAGCAGACACTGGTAATGAGCAACTCACATTCTCTGCTTGGAAACAGATGCTCCTTCCCCTGTTTTAAATCCCCCTTTGAGTAATCTCTATTGTAATGAAAACCCAGAGGGCAAGCAGAACCCCTGCTGAGCTCTGCACTTCTGCAGAAACAGTCCCTGTGCCAACAGCTTATGGCTTCCTGTAGGCAAGGCAGAATATCAGTGCAAAAGAGACCATTTCACTTCAGATGTGTTGACACAGAGCTATAGGACAGAGAGATTAATTCACTCAGTCGTGGTGGACGTGGTTGCAGTGACTGTGGCAGAATGCAAAGCTGCTGCAACGGTGCTGTGGCCACAGTCACAGATTCTCCACATCAGACTGTGGCTGTGGGTTTGGAGCACTGGGTGGGAACCTTCCAGCACCCTTGGTTATGACACAGCATGCATCAAAAATCAAAGAGGGAATGTCTGCACATCTGACCTCCCCTTTCTTCCTCCTGCCAGACCTTCCCTGTCCCATCATCCCTGCAGTCTCCCTGGGGACCGCTGAGGGATGCTGTGGATCAGAGATGCTCTTTAGAAACACACTGATTGTCTGGCATTGCCTTGCCCAGTGAGTGCAGAGGCAATTCCCAAGCCAGGAGACAATCACTTCATACTCTTTTATTTCCCCCCCACACCCCCTCTCTCTCTTTTTTTCCCCTTCTTTTTTCTTTTTGATGTTGCTTTGTTACAAAATCCCTTTTCTTTTTACCAGAGTAACCTATTTGCACTGGGAGATTTTAATAACTAACCCAATTAAGCTGAATGCTTCTGTTCAAATCCAAATTCTCCAGAAGAGATGGAGAGGGTTTATTTTTAGCCTCTGATGCCTCCCCACCTTCTTCCTTCCCCTGCAAATTAACAACTGCAACAAGACCCTTCTGGTTTTGAACCCTAGCAGGGCTCAAATCCCCGAGACTTGCCTTTGCTTTTTGAGCACCGTGCAGGCATCAGCCCCCGCAGAAAGAGAAGAAAAGATTGGGCTTGTTCTGCCAGGGCCCCAGCTGGCACACATTGAAGCTGAACTAAATCTGCATGGCTCTGTAGACACCACCAGACAACCTGGTGTGAAGATTTTTCCGTGGCGAGGGAGAGCTTTGTGTCTGGAGTTAGGAGAGACTCTCGCCCTCCGCCGCTAATTGAGAGGCACAGCTTGTGAGGAGAGGTGATGGCTTTTATTAGAGTGTAGCTGGCAAGAGTGAATATGTTGTCTCAGGCACACAGAAGCTTTCTCTGTTATCTGGGAGATAAATGGGGTGAAACTTCCACGCTGAAGTTCTGTGTCTTGTATCTTTGTCTTCAGTAGTTTGCAAAGCTGGGGTGAAGGTCAGTAGCCCTCAACGTGGCAGATACACCCCCTAGAAACATCTGCACTAAAAGTGCTCTCACCATGCTGACCTCCAGGCTGTCTTTTAGGGAGACACCTCTTTTCACAGAATCACAGAATCTGAAGGGTTGGAAGGGAGCTGGAAAGCTCATCCAGTGCAACCCCTCTGCCAGAGAAGCAGCACCTAGAGTAGGGCACACAGGGACTCATCCAGCTGGGTTGGGATGTCTCCAGAGAAGGAGCTTCCACAGCCCATCTGGGCAGCCCCTGCCAGTGCTCCCTCACCTCAACAGGGAACAAATTCTTCCTTATGTTGCTTTGGAACCTCTTCTGTTGCAGCTTGTCCCTGTTGCCCCTTGTCCTATCATTGGCCATCACTGAGTACAGCCTGGCTCCAGCCTCCTCACACCCACCCTTGATGGGTTTATAACATGCATGAGGTCACTCCTCAGTTTTTTCTTCTCCAAGCTGTAGAGCCCCAGCTACCTCAGCCTTTTATCACAAGGAAGATGCTCCACTCCATCATCTTGGTGGCCCTGTGCTGAACTCTCTCCAGCAGCTCCCAGGATACTGTCATGAGAATCTCTCCCGCCTCTCACTCAGCTGCTCTGACAATTAATTACCCTTTTGGTCAGAACATCAGGGCATTCCGATCGATGCATTTTGACTGCAACCATCCCAGAGGCCATTGATTCCCCACCAGAAATTTCACCAGGCCCTTCATCTGAGACTGAGAAAGAAACAAAAGAAAAAGATGGTGCACAGACCCTTTTTTCCTGACCTCTTCACACTGTGTGACAGCAGACAGGAGCATTCCCACCTGCAACTGTTTGCTCATGCTGATTTTTCACATTCAGGTTTCCCCCATCCCAGAGCTCGCTTTTCCTCCATTGAGGCTTTTGCACACTTTTTCTCAAGTAGATGATGCTCTCATGGCTGTAGCTGGAGGAGGTAAGGTTAGGTAAGGCTCTAACAGATGTGGACACAGCTGTGTTTTGAGAAAATGGAGTGTTGTGCAGGTGTCTCACAGGGAAACCACTCCAGCATCCTCTGCAGTCAGCTACTCCATGGGCTCGAGACTCCAGTGTCAGTGTTTGCTATCAGTGTGCCTTTTCCTCTTATGCCTCTATGGCAATGCAAAGGTGAAAAACATTCAGGTTAGAATGGTGGGACCTACCAAACATTCACTAAAGTCATTACACTGGCTTGTGTAAGACTTCAATCCAGCCCTTGACATGTCTTGTGCCTGGGTTATTGACAGGACTCAGCTCATTGTCTCGTTCAGCTCTCTGACGTGGGATGCTCTCTCTAAAATCTCTCTTTCCCCCCATGCAAAGCAAAGCAAGATGGGCCTGGGGTACATACCAGGACACTTTCTCTCATTGCACTGCTTATATTCTTCCTTGGGGCCCTGGCAAGTCTCCCCACCGAAGAAGGGGCCGTAGCACACACGGTCACGTCGCTGAGTCCCACCTCCACACGTGGCTGTGCAGCTGCCCCACACTCCCCAGGCCTGCCACTTCCCATCCACTGGAGATAAAGAAAGAGGAGAGAAACACATTGTCATGTCCCAAACATAACCTGCAACAGAAAGAGGCAAGTTCCCAAGGTGAGCACTGGAACACGGGGTAAGAAGAATATGCTTTGGTGAGAAGACAGGTCTCCAGCCTTGGGTCAATAGACATGGAATCAGTATGTGTGCTTTCCAAATGCACCTCATTGAGAGGTGCTCTTGTGTTTCACCTCAGTATCCTACCCCTGCAAAACCTCAGGATCATCATCCCCTGCAAAACCAACCTGGTCTCTTTGCTTGGGCTCAGATCTGGGGCTGTGCTCACCAACACTCTTCAGGTAGGCAGGGATTCAACCATCCTGTCAGCTACATCTGCCATAGCTTGAGTTTGTTTGGGATGTAGAAGGTCTGTCCCGAGGATTTAGAGAGACCAATAGAGCTCTTGTGTGAGATGCCATGCAGAGACATCTAATAAACCTCCCTCCAGCTGTTCCCATTGCAACTGTTGTTTCATGTGCCTTGGAAAAAAGGTTTGGGACATCATCTCATTTGATTGTGTCTCGTCCCAACATCTTTCCAGATGCTGTGGAAATGCTGCTTCCTTTATGTTAACGATGACATTTATCAAAATGCTGCTTCTTTTACATTAACAATGGCATTCCTCAAAGCACTGTAAAAATGTTAATTAGCCCTCACAACAAGCCTGCAAGGTCAGGAAACATTCTCCTCTGCTGCATCACAGACGAGAAACAACAACTCGGTGGCAGAACTAGAGCAAGGACCTAAGTCTGCTGATTACTATTTGGGATTTAATTAGGAGTTGACAGACCATCTTGGGTTGAGTAAGTCCTTTTGAGAGGGTGAGGGACCCTCTCTGCTTCTGCTAGAGATAGAATAAAAGAGGGACAGCATCAACTTGTGGTGCTTTCTTTAGTGACAGTGTGTACAGTGGAATTCACAACCAGCATTGTTTTGAGAGCTAACTCTGAAACCAGTGGGACATGGTTGCCTAAAATAGAGGGAGGCCCTTTTTGGCTTTGAAAATCTTTTTGAGTTGCAAGGAGTGAGATATCTAAACAGCAAAAGCTACTAGAGACCTTGAAGGAAAAAGTCCAATACACACGTTAAATGTTACTTATGCTCTGCTGCAGATGGTGATGCTTCCAGAGAGGACAGGGATTCCCTTAGGAAACAGGTCTACCAGGCTGAAGAGCTACTGGCTTCTGTGCTTGTGGGCTGGAGAGAACAACGCCTGATCACTTGAGCAAGGTGTGAGAAGTGTCTCAAAGAAATGAGCTGTTTCTGGCTGTTGCTGTTGTCTCAGAAGAGGGAAAAAGACCCTCTCCACCTCAGAGGTCCACTCCTTTGTCCTGTGCTCTAGCAGGGATGGAGCAACCAGAGAGAGGCAGGGAATGGGCCAGGAGAAGCGTGGCAGGAATTGCCATGATCAAACTTGAAGGCTTCTGGCTGTTCAAGCCTTCTTTCAGGTCAGACTGGTTTCCATGCTATCTGGCTCAATTAGATCCTTTGCTATGGCCTCCCCCAAGAACTTCTTCCAAAAAAAAATCAAGGAGCAAACTGCTCCTGCAGCTCCACAGAGCTGTTGTCTGTCTGAGAATTCTGGTGTTAGGTGTGCTCTGGTATCTGCTTCAGTTTTCATTCCTTCTCCTGCATGAAACAGTTCTCCTGGAGCCTGTAGTCCACGGTATGAAGATAGGATGGTTATTCTGAATGTGAGGCATTGGCTACATCAGCTGAGGCAGCAGGAATTACTTTTACTACTATTATTGCTGTTATTATTTTAAGACACATCTATATGAGTAAAGTAAGTGACAAGTCGGTGACTCAAGGCTTCACTGTGCCAGATCTCATCAAAGATAAAGGTTCAAAGATGGGAGACAATGGAGGTTGCTTCCTTCTTTTCCTCAAATATAACTAGGAGTGGTCAAATGGCAGGAGAAGAGGAACAAAAGAAGCAAAACTAGGGGAGGAAAGTTGAATCACAGAATCATAGACTCTTAAGGGTTGGAAGGGAGCTGGAAAGCTCATGCAGTGCAACCCTCTGCCAGAGCAGCAGCACCTAGAGCAGGGCACACAGGGACTCTTCCAGCTGGGTTGGGGTGTCTCCAGAGAAGGAGCCTCCACAGCCCATCTGGGCAGCCTCTGCCAGTGCTCCCTCACCTCAACAGGGAAGAAGTTTGTCCTTGTGTTGCTTTGGAACCTCTTCTGTTGCAGCTTATACCCATTGCCCCTTGTCCTGTCAATGGCCATCACTGAGCACAGCCTGGCTCCAGCCTCCTGACTCATTGTGGAGGCAAGGAAAAACATCATTGGTATTTTGTTTTGAGGGTGTTTTTTTTTTTTTCAGCACATGGTGGAAACTGGTATCTAAGGTTAGAAAGACATATTCCCTGTGGGTTAATCACTCACCTGTCTGGAGTGTCCTGGAGCCTTTGTCAGCCCCAGCTTTAGGCTGGTTCTGGTCCGTTGGTGTGTTCCATAGCCTCCTCATCATTGTGCAACTTTCCCTCAAAGAAAAACTACAAAAGCCTGCCTGGGATTGCAGAGAAAGGTGACCCAAAAGAAAGCAAGAAGTGTTTTGATCACTGACCTGGGCATTGGCGTAGGAAACAATCCCTGGTCTCTACCCAGTGCCCTTGGCACTCTGCTCCCCCGTAGGAGGGGCCGTTGCATTCCCTGGTGCGCTGCTGGGTGCCGTTGGAGCAGGAGGCAGAGCAGGAGCTCCAGCTCGACCATTCGTTCCAGTTGCCGTCCACTGAGTGGCCCAAAGAGAGAAAACAAAACTGAATGTGAAAATAGCTCCCTCTTGGAAGGAGGCACTGGCAGAGAGCCTCTGGCCTCTGCCAAGAAGGGACCAGGAGAAGGGAAAGGAGGAGTCAGAGAGCGTGAGAGAGGGCAAAGATCATGGAGAGAAAGCTCAGGCAATCGTGGCAATGGCAATTTGTTGGGACTGTCTGCAACCTCTGATTGGTATGTTACAGCCCAGCAGGATGCAAACACCATAACACTTCAGGTTTTATCTCCATACTCTGCATAACACCATAGCAGTTAAAATTATTGATATTGCCCATTCCAGCATAAAAGTCAGAACTGATAACGTTGCTGTTCACAACATAACATCAAAACAGAGAGCATGGATCATGCTTTCACCTCAAATCTTGAAGGAATCGATGTATTACCATGACAATTCCCACTTTGGGCAATCAAAGCTGTTTGAGGGAACCCCATTTTTCACCAAAGCACTGCAGGAAAGGAGCTTTCCCATGCACCCAAACACTCTGCTTTTCACTCAAGCACATGCAGAAACTGGCGCCAGAGCAACAGTCACAGGAATTCACTCCCCTGGCTGGGAAATGCTGGGAGCAAAGGTGTGCAGCAAGGGGCAGAGTGCACGTGTGTGGTCAATGCACTTCTCTCACAACTGAGTTAACACTGACAGGCTTGATATGTCTCTACACAGCAGTGCCTTTGATAATTAAATAGAGGATGGAGGGACAAGAGGGATTATAATGGGGACGAGGTTGGAGAGAGTCATGAATACACCTTATTAGTGTGGTACAGTGTGAGACACTCCCAAGCATGGCAGTTACACCCTAATTAGTCCCTGATCAACAGATCCATCACCCAGCCTTGCTATTCCTGGAGCACTTTTTCCTCATTAGCAGCAGTCATCATGCTCTGTTTAAGCTCTCCTTAGCTGCTAGCTCTCAGAAAAACAAGCTGAATCTCTGAAAAGCCTGGATCCTGCCTGAAATCACTTTGCTGTAGATTGCAGCTCATCTTCCTTGGCTTTGTTTTGTCAGGCCAAGAAAAATAGATGTGACTGGGTCCACACTGTTTAATCTCCAAGGACTCAAGACAGCCCTGAGTAATCCCCACTGCAGAAAGCAGCTTTTTGTTTGCAAGCACTTACATCTAAATGAGCAACTGTTAACTCATGGTGGGGGGGTCATGTGAGCTCAGGAGGTGTGAAAAATCAGGCAGGCATAAAGGCACTTCCTCAAGGTGGTTGTTTCTAGCAATCCAGGATTGGTGTTTGCATCATGGGTGATAAATTCAAGCCATCATGTCAGTGCCTATCAATCCCAAAGAGGGGAAATACAAGAATAGGTGACTGATAGGTAGCTTCTCTCTGGAAATGATTCGAAACTCCCATAAGTTAGATCCTATCAAGTATAAATGACTGTGGCTTTTCTGACAGAGGATGTGACTGGTGGTTTCCATGAGCTGATAGTGTCTGTGGCTCACTAACCTTCCCCTGTGCTGGGAAAGTGAAATGACAGTCACTGGAGGAAAGGTTTTGTTTGCCAAATAAGTTGTATATACCTAAAGCATTACATTTACCAGAGAGGTGAACTTGCTCCAGGCCTACCTGCTGCTGTGGCAGTGGTGCTTGGCAGCTTACCACAGATGTGAGTGTTTGGAGCTGGGAAAATCAAAAGGATCCACCTCCATAAATTGCTCATTTAATGGGAAATAGCAAAGAGGTTGTTTCCTTGGAGTGTTCATAGACTGTCATTTCCAAGATGTTTAATACATGGAGACACAGAGGCAGCCACGTTGCACCTCGAGCCCTGTGTGCTCAGGATGCTGAGGGGTCTGTCACAGCCACAGCAAAGTCCCCTCAAGTGTCATTGTCACTCTGCAGCGTGACTCTGTCAAAATGTTCATTGGAGTCTGGCTGGTGTGGCTTATGCAGGGACTGGCGTTGCCTTCTCACTTCCCTGTCTCTCTCTCTCCAAAGGACTTGGGGCTCAGCCTATGGTATCTGCTGCAGTGGAGGAACAAAATCTCTGCTGTCTCCTAAAGCAGAATGTTTTTACCAGCTGTAGTAAGAGCTCCTCAGGACAGGCAGTAATAAGTGATAGGACAGTGGTACCCAATGCTGAGCAGTGCCTGTTGTTGTGCTTCAATGAGTCCCCCAGTGCCAGCTTATTTGGCACTGCAAAACTACTGATTGCCTTTGTGGTGTTAATTAGAGCTGAAGTCTTGCACTTGGGCTGCCTGTCTTTTCCCTCCACTCCTTTGTTTGCTGCTCTGTATTCATACATTTACTTGTATTTATATGAGTGATGGGTCAGTGCTAACTCAGTTCATGCTTTATTGCCCAAGCAATGCTAGGTCTGACTTCTCCTATTTGCCTTTTCATGACAGAGTCAGTTTGGTGCCTGGGATGTTCTTATTTTGAGTCTTCTGGACCACAGACAGAAATCCAAGGATGGTTATTTGGGCTGAAAACAGGGTGGGAAATGCCAGGAGGCTTGTCATCACTCCCACAATCCCTCTGAGGACATAATTAGTGTCTCATGAGGATTCTCATTAAGCTCCAAAAAATGTCAGTTGATTTTACCCTGGGAGAGTGTTGGGGATCTCCCTCATGTTCACCAGGACACTCTGGGTTAAATTAGTGGAGACTCTGTGGTAAAACCAGATCGTGTTTGCTTCAAGGGAAGGAAGCCACAGGAACTCAAGCGGATTTCCAGTGTTAAAAGCCATTTCATCCTGAGGTTCCTTTCTGGTGTTTCAAAGCAAAGAGTTTGGAAGTGAAATCTAGTAGTAGGGAAAAGGTACTTAGAAGTATCAAAGCATGCCATGAAATGCTCTCAGGAGTGTCCCAGTCCCATCTTATGAGCCAATGCCGGACCAGGTATAGAGAAAACTTGCATATATAGTGAATTAATACATTTACATTGCTAGCAAGAAAAACTATTCATTGGTTCCAGCACAATAAAAAACCCAGTCAGGCAAAATGACCTTAAATCATTCACTGGGGATAACAAGTGAGAAGCTTAAGATGGGCTTGGAGTAGTGATAGCTGAGCCAGTGCAGATCTCATATAACATGGGCTCTGAAAGTTACTACACAGAGCAAGCCTGAACCTAAGAGGATGTTTATCTGAATAATCCCAGAACAGCACCTCCAGGCTGCTCCTCCAATGAGTCCTTTCCTTAAAAGGGGTTCCTCTGAGGTGCTGAGTCAGCTGAATCAGCTACACATCTTCAGGAATGGAGAGACCTGCTGGAGGGGAAGGCTTTGAATCTCTAACTGCCTTACCTGGGCAAAGTGCAATGTTGCAGAACTTTGTTTGCTTCTCGGGGCCCTCGCAGGGGTTCCCACCGAACTGCGGGGGCTTGCACGTGCGGGTCCGATCCCTGTACCCTCTCCCACACGTGGAAGAGCACAAGCTCCAAGGAGACCACTCGTCCCAGGTGCCATGCACTGCAAACAAAGCAGAAGAATTAAGTTCTCTTTTCCAGAGGAGGTCTGAAGAAGTGAGTGAGCCCACAGAGAGCAGCATTTCCCCAGCCAGAAGGAGTGAGTGTGAGAACCAACCCTAAGAAACAACTGTCCCACCAACTTTGGGAAGCAGCATCACCATAATTCTGTCACTTTTTACCCTTATTTCCCTCCCTTAACAGGTTTCCTCATTGGATCATCAAAGGCTACAGCATTTTCAAGCTCTCAGTCAAGCTGTAGCCTGGCTATTGATTCCTGTCATAAATCACTGACACCACATGGACAAAGCTTGGAAGAGCAAAATGGGATGGACAACAGTCTCCAGTAGTGCTCAGGGAATTAGGCATCTAAAGCCTTCTAATCTGTATTAATCTAATCTTCTCCAATCTAATCAAATCTAATCTGGACAGGTTATTTCTGGAAGGTTAGTCACTGTAATCTCTAGAGGCCAAATGGTACAAGAATGTACTGATGTCTCTTAAGGGACTTCATCCTTTCCAGCTTGGCTGGAGAAGCTAACACAAAATCAATAATGCTTCAGGAAAAAAGAAGCTACAGGTACCTTTAAAGTCTTTTATGGGTTACTAACAGTGACCGATCCAGCAGTATCAGGAAAGGGTGCTTAAACCTAACATTTTGCACTTGTTACCAGGCATCTTGCATGATAACAGGTAACTACAGGGGAAAATGCAGGAAAGATGAGGAGAAAACAGCTTGGTGGTTTCACCATTGTAAGACTGGTACTAAACAAAGATGTTGCTGGTCAGAAGTCATGAATAACACACCCAGTTTAATAGTCTAATTCTTCAATGTCCAGGCTTCTCAGACTGTAATTCCTAATCAGAATTGTGGAAGAAGGAGTATGGAAACAGAGACAATGGCTGACTCCATTCAGAAATACACCAGCAGCATAGGTTTTTTTCATGCTGAGTTTGTACACTGGGCAACTGAAAGTGTCTGGTGCTTCTCTTTCCCAGTTTGTCCAGTGCTTGGAAACACCTCAAAGGGCACAATGCCTTTCAGGTGTACTGCATTCATTGCCTTTAGATAGGGTGGAACTGTTCATGTCATGAAAAACAAATGCTCATCTAGTGGTGCTTTGTTATCAAGGCTTTAGGGTGAAAGGAGAAGGTAGTGGTTGACAGGGCTGGGACAAAGGCTGGACTCAATGATCTTAGAAGTCTCTCCCCGCTGAAACCATTCTGTGATTCTATGATTATAAGAAGAAACTAAACACATTTCTCTCCAAGTAGATATCAAAGGCAGTCAATCATCTGTGCCATGCACAGCTCTTCCTCTTCAGATGGACCTGGACAGGCTGAAGATATGGACTGAGGCCAACTGTATGAGGTTTAACAAGGCCAATTGCTAGGTCCTGCACCTGGGTCACAACAACCCCAGGCTCCCTTCCAGGCTGGGGCAGAGGGGCTGGAAAGTTGCTGCAGGGAAAGGGCATGCAGGGGGCTGGTGCCAGAGGCTGAA
>WBNH01009974.1:0-13847 GCA_013401255.1 Urocolius indicus | reverse complement strand
TCCAGCCCTTGAGATCCTGTGGATACAGTATCCCCAGTCCCTCCCACCAGCCCCAACTCACTCTCCTCTGGCAGATCATAGTCCTCAGCCTCCCTCTCCATCTGCTGGCACCAGCCTTCCATCTTCTCCACCTCCGCCTGCAGCAGTTTGATGAACCACTCTCCGTCACGGTGGCAGGGAGAAGCGCGGCCGGAGTCGGGGAGGCTGCGGGAACCTCTTTCCATCCAAGTATCCTGCCTGGGCACCTCCACCGTGTCATACTGCAGCTGATAATCCTCCCGGTACGCCCACTGCCCCTGCGTGTGCACCGTCTTGTACACGGCGTACTGACGCCCGGACTCGGGCTCTGAGGAGTGACGCTGGAAGGGCCGCCCAAACTGCAGGGCTTTGTCCTCGGTGGCCACGGCCAGCCCCGTGAAGCCCTCCAGCTCCAGGTCTGCTTGTACACCCGCCGTCACGCTGTTGGAGCGCTTGAAGCGCGCTCGCCTGCGGAGAGAGAGTGTGTGGGGAACCTCACAGCCAAACCCCATGCTGGGTAACACGGCAGGCAGGGGACAAAGTGAGGGATGCCCACAGGCAGGAGGGAGGCTGGGGACACTGGTCTGGATCCAAGGAACAGCCCTGAGCAGCCACAACCTGCTGGTCCCTCATCTCCTCTGCTCCTAGTCCGTTTCCATGGCTACCGGTGCTGGACCGAGGATGGAGAGGAGCGTGCACCTGGGCTGCGTGGGCACACTGCTGGAGCTCCCTTCACGTGGGCTGCACAGGTCTCAGCCCACGGCACTCCTTCCCCAGCCAAACTGTCATGTTTAGCTGCAGAAAAAGGTTTCATCTGCACTTAGGCTGGGCGCAAAGCCTCAGCAAGGAGACATGAGCAGAGGGCAGGAGCAGGGGATTCCTCTCCCTGGACAGCAGCGAGGGCAAAGGGAAAGCCAGATCCTGCCCCAGGTCGGGGGCAGTCGGCCTGAGACAGAGACAGTGCTGAGACAGGCTCAGCTTGAGGAGAGGGAGAAGATGCTGTGGGGCAGGAGTGATGTGTGGGGCTCAGGGAGCTAGGGGGGAGTACCCAATCCTCCACAGGTGCAGCGAGTGTGACAGGTCTCAGCCCAGCCCAGTCATGCAGTACCTTTTGTCCTCTTCCACCTGCACCCCGATGGAGTGGAACTCCCTCTGGCTCCGGCTCTCCGTATCCGAATCGGAGATGGCCTCAACCTGCCGAGGGGCAGAGGGAGAGCGCTGGAGGGCAGCCCCGAGATGCAGCACAGCAGCTCAGCATCACCCACGGCAGCCGGGGGAAGGCTCAGAGCTGCCTCAGAGCTGGCAGGGGAAGAGCCAAGCCCACCTGGACACCGATGGACGGTCTCCACTTGCGCTGCCGAGCCAAGCTCCTCAGCTCCTCCCGGCCGGGGATGGCCTTGATGATGAGTGTGGAAGGTTTGGGAGCAGCACGGGGCTGGACCGGAGGCAGGTCGAGGGCCATGGCCGTCACCTTGGAGCTCTCCAGGCTCTCAGCCGAGTTGCAGCGGGTCGTGGCATCTTTGGACCAGGCAGAGCTGCGGCCAACCTCGCCGGGCAGGTAGCTCTCGTGGGTGGACTCGGTGCTGCTCTGCGTCGTGACGGAGATGAGGGGTTTGGCTTTGGTTCCTGGAGGGATGGGAGGTGGAGCTTTTCTGTAACTGAAGGCTGTTGTGGGAGAGGCGCAGGATGAAAAGGCACGTGAAAACACAGACACTTGCTCGTTTCCCCGCCACGAACGAACAGGGGCCCCGAGGGAATGGTGTCCCCCTCCTCCCACAGCCTGGGGCTCACAGCCTGGCAGGGCTTGCACCTCAGCTGCCTGAGATCCATGCTGGAGCTTGGGGGGGCGAGGGGGCTGTTTTGAATGGTTTATCCCCAGAAAGGGATCAGAACCCACCCCAGGTCCACCCTGGCCATGCCGCCGCAACACCCAGCAAGGGGCAGAGATAGGGGCAGAATCAAAGGGAATGGCAGGTGGGTGCTGGGGACAAAGAGCAGCCTCCTGACCGGGACTGAGCCACGAAGCAGGATGCTTATCCCTTTGCTGGGGCTGAGCCTCAAGCAGGATGCTCATGGGCTGTGCCAGGGCCAGGGGCAGCAGCTCTGGCAGGGTTTGCACCTCAGCTGGCTGACATCCAGGCTGGAGTTCAGAGGGTTTGTTTGACCAGTTTATCCCCAGAAAGGAGCAAGAGCAGGGGTAACAACAGCCCTTGGCTGGTGCCCAGGTGAGCAGGCAGGGACATACAGGGGTCCCTCACCCAGCCAAGCCCTCACCACCCCCTGGGACTCACAAGTGCTGGGCTTCAGGATGCTGCTGGTGATGGGTTGCCCGGCTGGGGCCGACATGGAGAAGAGGGAGAGGCAGTCGTCGTCCTGGGAGCAGCCAGCCTGGATGGCTCGCAGGTAGCTGTGGCTCCGCATACGGAAGCAGCCGGGCAGGTCCAAAGCCTCCACCGCCTGCGACTCCACCTCGCCGAAAACCGACTCGCAGACGGCCTCGAACTGGTGGTTGAGCTCGTCGTTGATCTGAAGAGAGCGGTGGGGTGAGGTTGGGGGCTCAAGGAGTGCTCAAAGGGGAACAATCACCACCCAACCTGCCCCAGGGCAGCCACGATTCCGGGACCTTACCTGGCCGGTGGTGAAGGAGCGCCCGTAGCCCTGTCCCCGCGGGAGCATTCGCGGTGGCGTGCAGCAGCTGGGACAGTTACAGATATATGAATCAGAATAGTGCCTACTCGCAAACCTAATGAGAGACAGTGGGAACAGAAGGGATGGCACCAGCAGCAGATCAGCCGAGCAGAGCACTCGGAAACGCGGCCGCAGCGATGCTCCCGATGGGTCGCCGCTGCTGCCTCTGCCCCTGACTGCCCCCAAATCTGCCTCGTGGGGAAAGGCTGAGNAGACCTGTCTGGACACGTTCCTGAGTGACCTGATCTAGGTGGGACCTGCTTCTGCAGGGGACTTGGACTGGGTGATTTCTAAAGGTCCCTTACACCCTGCCAAGAGAAATGCAGCCCTGGGGGTACAGAGCCATCCCTCAGTGGTGTGAGGACACCTCAGGGGTATGTGCCAGCTTCAGGCAGCAGGGCTGGGGACAAGGAGCCAGTCTGTCACCCACCCAGACTGGGGCACATCCCAGTCACCTCCTTCAGAACATACCTCTTAACCCACTTCTGCTCAGGGCTGCAGCAGCAGGTCCCACCCCACAGCTCGGCACAGCCACATCCCCTCCAGTCCCAACACCAGCAGCCACGGCATAGGGGAAGGGCTCGGTGCTGCCGTATCAGGGAGCACGGCTGTGAGCTGCTCATGCCCCCGGGGAGCCCCAGCCCACGGCCCCACGCTGAGGTGGGGCCAGGAGGTGACAGCCCTTACTTGGTCCTGGCCTGGTCGGCGCTGGAGGAGCGGCGGTAGCTGTCTCGCCGCGCGGCTGCCCGGGGCGGCAACTTGGCGCTGGCGTCCGATTCGGCGCTGTCCTCGTCACCCATGGCCTTGATGTAGCTGCCGCTGCGCATCCGTCTGCACGGGATCTCCCCGTCCTTGCCCACCGCTGGGTACCCGCTCCACTCGTCCTGCGGCACCTGGGGAGCAGAGGCTGAGCTTGGGAGGAGGCGGTGGCCGCGGTCCCACAGTCGGGATGCAGAGTCACGGCCGCGCCTGCCACGTGGCACACGCCAAACCTCAGCCTGGCGTGAGCGTGTGGCCCAAACAACGGCGTGTATGCACAGCCCAAGGCTGAAGCGTGTGCTGGCACAGCTCCCCCTCCCCTAGAGCTACAGGAGAACTGATCATCCCCTGAACAGCCAGAGCTGACCCCTCCTCGCAGCTTCCCCGCTCCCACCTCGCAGCCTCCCCGGCAGGCGCGGCGCGGCCAAATCCCACCCATGCTGGCACAGCCACCCGGCTGACATAGCAGCCATGGGCTCTGCTGACGCCAGCACCACGGGGTCCTCACCGGGCTGTGGCAGGGGGGAAGGTTGTCCCCAAGCCCCACGGGGAGGGCAGTGGGGCTGGCACCCTGCCCTGATGCCCCCGCTGCTGGCAGAGAGAGGCCCCGGCCAGCGCAGCGTTGCTGCTCCCTGTCTCCTTCCCCCGGGAAAGGGAAAGAAGAGTTAATTAGTTTTTAATTGGGAGAGGAGGGTGACCTAGAAGGGAGCCTGGTGACGAGACAGGCGGTGGCACCCAGCCAGGCCCCAGCAGGATAAAAGTTGCAGAGAGGGAGCGGGCACGGGACCGCCGGCAGCCCTGAGCCTACAGAGCCGACCCCAAATCCAGCGAGGACAGGGCAGGAGGCGGCAGATGGGGCTGCACACCCTGGTGAGGGGACAGCAGGGAGCGGCACGGGACCCCCACGGGATGGGCTGCGGGCACTGGGGACACGGAGCAGAGTTGGAGCATCCCCACAGCACCTTGTGCTGCTGGG
Organism: Urocolius indicus; assembly: GCA_013401255.1. Classification (NCBI taxonomy): domain Eukaryota; kingdom Metazoa; phylum Chordata; class Aves; order Coliiformes; family Coliidae; genus Urocolius; species Urocolius indicus. The sequence goes on along the minus strand of WBNH01009974.1, from coordinate 9,406 downwards.
ATGGAGGGTCCCAGTCTCAGCTCATCCCACGGCACGGCTGGGGCAGCAGCTCCCCGCCCTCACCTGCAGGTACTGGTACGCTCGGTCTTTGGCCTTTGCTTCCTGAAGCATCAAGGTCTTGTCGGTGCCGCCGGCGCTGGGATAGGCTTCGCGAGCCTGGCTGACGGTCATGGTGTGCCAGGCGCTCCTCTTGAGCGTCTGACCGTCCAGAGACATGGACATGCCGGCACAAGCCAAGCATTTGCCTTCCCCTCCGCCCTTTAGACTCTTCAAGGTCAAGTCTCTGAAGGCACTTTCGGGAGCGTCCACACAGTACTGGGTGCCCTGGTCGGCGGCGTGTCGGCCCGACACCATGTAGCTGCTGTCGCTGTCCAAGTTATCGTCGGAGCTCCACCAACCCATCACCTTGGAGCGGTGCCTGGAGTCCACTTTGCGCTCCTTGCTCTTGCTGCGCTTGCCGTGGCGGGACTGGTGGTGGTGGTGATGATGGTGGTGGTGATGGTGGTGGTGGTGGTAGCCGTCCCCGCGGCCGTCCATCTTGGTGCCGTTGTAGTCCCGCTTAGCCGGCGCCTCCAGGGAGTGAGACTTGGCGAAAAGCTTCTGGACGGAGTGGACGAGGTGACGGATGCGGCTGGGGCTCTCGCTGCGGGGCTCGGCGCCGCCGGCCCGTGGGTACTGCAGCGTGTGGAAGCCGTCGTGGTGCAGGGGCAGCTGCTTCTCGAACTGGTCCAGCAGCGTCGGGGGCAGGCGGTTGATCTTGCTGGCGGGGTGGGCGGTCGCCATGCATTCGTCGCAGGAGTCGTAGGGCGGCTGCTGCTGCGCGTGGTGCATCCTCGGGAAGGTGCTGCTGGCGCTGCCCGATGGTGGCTCACTCAAAGGACCACCCTGGCACTCGCTGGCAGCAGCGCCGGGGCTCCGGGACGGGCAGAAGGGATGCTCCAAGGAACACGGCTCGCCGGGGCTGAGGAGGTACGGCGGTGGCGGCCGCCCCTCGGGGCTGGGCTGGATGTAGTCGGCGGGATGCTCGCAGTCCTCTGGGATGCAGCGGCAGCGGTGGCCGGAGGAGGGCTGTGCCTGGCCATGGTAGCCTTTCATGGTGTCAGCACCCACCCCGGAGCCACGGCATCCTGCAGGGTTGTCCCTGCGGGCTCATCTGCGGGGAACAGCGACAGGCACAGCGTCACCCTCCACTCTGCACTCCACCACCGCCAAAACTGTCCCATGGGAAATAACCAGAAGGGATGGGAAGCTCCCAGGGCTGGATGCAGCCATCTCTCCATGGGGCAAAATGGGGCACAGGGCTGGGGCTGGGTCCTCGGAGTCACCCCCGGCTTGGCTGCTTGGAGGGGGAAGCGGGAAGGAGAAGGTGCTGCCGGCAGCGATGTAGGCAGCGCGGGGCCCGCAGACGGCGAGGGAGGACACGCTGCCATCCTCAGAAACCTGTTTCCTTCCCCGACACCAAATATTATGAAGTGTTTCTCCATGAGGAACACGGTTCTGGCTGAGTTTTGCAGCCGCTGCGATTCACAGAGCCCTTAATGAGCTGCCGCGGGGCGGGGGGAGGGTGGGCACTGAGCTCTGATGTCTCCATCCAGCCCATCCTCCCTCTCTGGTACCCAACCGTGGGTGGAGACACACAAGTAGCCACCACCATAGGCCCTGCCAGCCCCCACAGATGGAGTGTCGGGGAGTAGACGTGTGGGGCATCCCCACAAGGACATGGGAAGACTGATGGCATTGAAGCCGCTGAGATGCCGGAGCTGCCGGTACCCACAGAGGTCTGTCTTCCTTACAGTCCCTCAAAGACTTTGGTGTGACTGTAAATGAGGAAATTACTTATTCTCCAGTGTAGCTCAGCTAATTAACAGGCATCGTTAACGCTCTCGTTATCATATTTGGGCAGGGGGTGCCGTGGGCAGCCCGCAGGGAAAGGCAACTGGGATTTGGCCCGTGGGCTCTGTTAGACGCATGAGGATTGGAAACGAGGGAGACTGGGAGGGCCAAGGACTCATGGGGAAGGAAAGCCCATGAGCCCTGAGGAGCCTCCAGAGGGGAGAGGGATGGATGCCCTGGGAGCTGTGGGGCAGGGGGTGATGGGCACAGGGGTGATGAGTGGCACACGGGACTGTGGCAGTGCCCAGGGAATGCATCTGCCCTAATAAAGCTCTGCCATCGCCTTCCTGCCTGGCTCCAAGGCTGGAAGGCTCAGCCCTGCACCTCTGCCCCCACCATCACCATCAGGCTTTTGCTTTAACGAGGCTCCCTAATTGCTGCACCTTAACTGAAGGAGGATGCTGCAGAAAGAAATGCCTCTCCCTTCTCAGGAGAGCTGCTACAGGAGCAGGCAGGGCAGCGTGGGAAGGGGCTGCCTCCCCTGCCTGGGGCGTCGAGCTGGCAGAGGGCAGCAGGACAGCAGGACAGACAGACAGGCTCTTAGCCCCAGCCCTGCCGCTGCAGGCTGAGCTATCATCTCCTGCTCGAGGAGGGAAGTGCTCAGCTGATCCAAATATTGCTGCTGCGGCGGGAAGAAGGAGTCAAAATAGCTGAGCAGCCCATCAGCAGGAGCCCAGCAGGCTTTTGTGTTCAGCAGGTGCAGGGAGGAAGCAAAGCTGGGCCCCAGTGAGGCAGCGCCGCAGCTCTCCCACAGCTGCAAGGATGGGGACACACCACGGCCAGGGATGCAACAGCCCAGCCACTGCCAGCTCACCAAAGCCACACAGGGGTCTGTGCCTCAGCAGGACACCTCACAGGCACTTTGGGTGATGGGGAAAGGGGTCAGGAGCGATTCTGTGGGTCACAGCACAGCCAGAGCAGCCTGGGGTCTGTGTCTCAGTGGTGGTGGCCACATGCAAGAGGGCAGAAGCCCACTCCTCTTCCCTGGGCCATGGCAGGAGGGTTGTCCTGTGGGGCATGGCTGGAGGCAGACAGCCACGGCTGAGAGCTGGAGCTGTGTCTCTCTGAAGGCTGCTCATTCTGTGCAGCCCTTGGGGAGGAGGGTGTTTGTGCCACCAAAACACAGACTCAAGAAAGGGAGGGGGGGAAAAAAATCCCCCCCAGCCTGGCTGAATTTTGTGCCATTTAACACCAGGGTAATTACCACCAGTGGGAACCTACCGCCCACACAATTATGTGCTAGGATAAACTGGAAGAGCGTAATTACCATTACAAATAACTCACTTCTATGCCTTTATTGCACCCAAAGCCAGGAGAAACTCCTACCAGCGATTCCCCTGCCGCCACCTTCCCCCTGACATCTGCTCACACCCTGTCTCTCCCCACTGCAAGTGTCAGCAGAGCCAGGAGAGGGGGTCCAGAGCTCTCCCAGAGCTCAAAACTCAGCCTCCTGCTTCATTTCCCATAGGGGCACTTGGCAGAGGCAGTTGTGCTTTCAGCAGCAGCTCAGTGAGATCTCTCCCTTGGAGAGCTTGGAAAGAGCCTTGGAAATCCCAGGGCTGTGGGAACCCAGAGCCTGAACCCAGGACCCTGTGGTACCCAAAGTCCAGCTCTGGGACCACTGGTGTGGAGGTGATGGGACAGCAAAAGCCCACCACCATGTCTGGATCCAGCAAACCACCCCAGGGCAGGGCAAGGCTGGGTTTTCCAACATTTCCAGGTCAAACCTTGAGAGATGGGCTTGATGGCCCTGTGTCTAGGGAGTCCTGGCCTCCTGCCCTTCCCAAGCAGCCCCCACCATGAGCAACATGTACCAAGGTGCTCAGCAAAACCCACCAGCAGCACTTACCGCCCGGCGCTCAGGGGGATGCTGTCCTCATGGCCCCGGCTGGCAGCAGCTCCTCCACGCTGGGTCTCCCAGGGGCAACAGGCTCTGTGGGGGGGAAAGACACAAAAGGGATGAAGCCCAGAAAGGAAGAACAAAAGCATTTGTCCCCAAAACCAGCCTGACCCAGCTCCCTGTGTGTTTTCTCAGTGGCTCAACCTTCCCTCCTCCCCTGAGCCCGTCCCGCAGGCAGCTCTGCCCGCACCAGTACCCACGGAGTCATCTCCACACGGCCACAGCCACGTGTTTTGCCCAGTTTAGCCCCAAAACCATCCCCAGCCCCAACCTCTTACGCAATTCCCTGCCAGCGGGCACCGGAGCCAGCCCAGCAGCCACCTCGCCATCAACTTTGATTCACTCAGGATCCAGCCATATGCTCCACAAAGCCTCCTCCCTCCATCCCAGCTTTCCAGGGCAAGCAAAAGGATCTTTCCTCTTTTTTTTTTGCCTCCCCTTTTCCTCCCTCCCTCCAGCCACCAGCCCAGCAGAGGCACAAGCTCAGCCCGTTCTGCTTTGCAAATTAGCACAAGGTTTTGGCAGCGTGGGTCCTGCTGGGGAATCTTTACAGCCAGGGATGAAAGCAGGAGAGAACAAACACGCAGCGTGAGCCGTGCACAAGCTGGAGCTGGGGAAAGGGGGGGGGGGGGGGGGAGAAAAAAAAACCCTCCCTCACATAAAGTGGTCTTCCCACTTAGGAGCTGAGCAAATTTGATCTGTGGTCATCAGAAGAAAATAAATATGGGCTAACACCAGGTCGTTTCCACCACGCTTTTAATCTTATTGACTTTTTTTCTCCCACCCCACTCCCCCCCAACCAACCCCAGCTCTGTGGTGAGGGAGGATTGTAGAAAGCAAACATTTTCTTTCACTGCTAATTGCTGTGTTATTTTATTAGGGCTGTATTAGTAACATTTGCTCAGCTTGGAATAGCAAAAAAAAAAAAAAAAGAAAAAAACACCAAAAACCCAACCTAATATATGAGGGGCTTAGTAAGAGATCACCTAATTTAGAACAGGATTCTGCACCGAGTCATTGTTTCCTTCAAAGTTGAATTAGCTGGAAGCAGCTCGCTGCTGGTTCATTAGTCGTGTCAGGAAGGGATGGGAGTGTTGTTAGGGAAAGGTTGGTTACCCTGGGAAGGGCTGGGAAGGGAGAAGGGGAAAGGGAAAAGGGGAAAGGGAAGAGGGAAGAGGGAAGAGGGAAGAGGGAAGAGGAAGAAGGGAGAAGGGAGTGAGCAGGTTTCCAAGCTGGCAGCAAAGGCACTCAATGCAACTGGGAAATCAAAGCCAATTAGTGCCAAGGAAAGCAAAGCAAAGGGGCTGCAGGAACCAGCCTGGAAATAAGGGATGAGGTGAGATCTGTTTAAAAGCCATGAAGGACAAACACCAGCTTGAAGAAATGCAAATGTGAGCAGAGCAAGAGGTGTTTACTGAGGCCACTGCGAGGGGCTGTCGGCATCGTGCTGCTCATCACCCTGACAGAGCCAGGCTGGATGGGGGTGATCCTGGCACCCCAGTGCCAGGGGAGCATCTCCCCTGGCTCAGCCTTGCCCTGGCACATCCTTCCTTGCTGAATGTGGGCATCAAACCCAGGGTACCCCAGGGCTGAAGCCCAGCACAAGGCAGGGGACAGGTCATTCGATTGGAGGGGCAGGTTATTAAGCACATGATTAATTTTGGCACCGGCTCCAGCTTCCTGACAGCTCCTTCTCCAGGGCTGGGGAGAGCGAGCGCGAGAGGTGCTGCCTCTGCTGATGCAGCGGTTGGTGGGATGAAAAATCCTGCAATGCAGCACTGCTTCTTAATGAGCCATTTGTCTTTGAGTCTTCTTGACTCATTACCATGCCAGGAGAAGGATGGGAGTTGCCCCAAGTCCCCATCTGAGCAATTACTCCTGAAGCACGGCGAGGAAATACGGCTCCTCTGCGCCCCAGCTGCCAGGGATCCCGGCACAGCCGCGGGCACCGGGACTCCCACTGCAACACGGGTACCTCCAGCACTACTGCTGCTGCTGCTGTGGGAGAGGCTGGAGCAGGATCCTCTGCCCTGAACATCACACACAGCCCAGCACTGCTCACCTCCCCAGAGACAAATCCCCCAGGGTGACAGCCACACTCCTGTGCTAGGGGTGTGAGGGAGGCAGAGCATCCCGGAGCTGCCAGGGCAAAGCTGGCAGAGATGGGAGCCTGGAGCTCTGTCCCTTCAGAGCCCAAACCTGGATCTTGGAGGAAGAGGGACTTCTTCCAAAGCCCTGTACAAGGAGGGAGCAGCCAGGGATGGCAGCCAGAGCCTGCAAAGAAGCTGGGCAAGAAGGGAAGAGGTGGCACGGGGAAGGAACCACACCAGCATCACCCAGGGGGCACAAGCAGAGGAAAGGCTGGCAGAGGTGAGCTGCCTCAAAGTACATGCACCTCCAGCCCCCTCAGCGATGCTCATCCTGCCCACAGCAACTGGGACACGGCACATGGGAACCCAACTGCCTGAGGTGGGACCCCACGGACAGAGCAGCAACTGAATCAGAACCCTGGAGGGGATCCTCAAGCCAAGCAGGGCCCTGAAGACCCCAACCTATGCCAGCTGGCACAGGGTTCATGGGTGCTGCACTGCATCCATCACTGGTTATGCCCACAGACAGCTTCCCTCCCACAGATGCACCTGACATCTGCCTGCACTGCCCGGGGCTGGCAGTAGCCAGCACAACTCCCCCAGTGCCCCTCCAGTGCTGGGTGAAAAGGAGGGATGTGCAGGTGACCCCAGGGAGCCTGGCACAAGACCAATGTGCCCCACACTCATCTGCAGCAAAGGGAAATGTGCAGGGACATTCCTCTGTGCCCCTAAGCCTGGAGCCTCTGCCCCACATACCCACCAGTCACCTTCCTCCAATGCCCAGCAGAGCCCCAGGTCAATGATGGGCTCTGGGCACCTCCCAGGAGTCAGACCTGACCTCTCCAGGCATCTGGGCTGGATGAACCCCATTTCTCCACCCCATTCCCCCCCTCCTGCTCCATCAGCAGGAAGGGCTGTGCTGCCTGGGCTTAAAAAGCCACTTATCTTCCCCAGCCACACGCTGTAATGATTTAAGCCAGGGATCACTCCACAGCAGCTTTGGTGAGCTCAGGGCAGCACCACACTGGCATCGAGCACGGCAGCCCCGATGATCTCTGCCCATCCATTGGCCACCCCCATGGGAAGGTTGGCTCTCACCTGCCACAAGTGTTTCTCTGTGCCCAGCTTTGCCCAGCACACAGCACCCTCTGCTCTGACCTCCGACTGCCACCCCAGTGCTGATCCCAGCCAGGATGCCCATGGCCACCTTGGCCACCTGGACATGCTGCTGGCTCATGTTCAGCTGCTGTCAGGAAGCAGAGCCCTTGGTCCCTGGGCTGAGAGGGATGATTTAGGCCACTGTGCCCCATTTCTTGGCTCCATCCCACTCCCGGGGTCCCTCGGGGCCATGGCTGGGACGGGCACAGTGAGCCCGGGGCACGGTGCAGCCCAGCTCACCAGCCACTTTAATGGATGGGCTTAATTTGCAAAGCTGATGAAAACCTAAATATTTAAATACATAATTCTTCACAATGCTCTTAGCACAGGCCCAGAGGGGCAGAGCAGGGAGGGCTACACAGCTGACAAGTAGAGGGCCCAGTGGGGATGGGAGAACCCTGTCAATCACCTAGGCACTGGCATCCCCAGCCAGCACAGCGTGGGGATGGCACATACCCTCACCCCCACAGCGGGCAGCACACATGGAGGGGGTGCCACAGGACACTTTGCCATGGGCATCGAGGTCCTGCTTCATCATCAGCCTCCAAAGCATCCCACAGGGGGAAAAGAGGAGCGTGGCCCAAAGCTGGGGGAGCTGTGAAGAGCGACGGGACGGGCCCTCGTGGAGATTACACCACTGATATTCCTGCTACAAGAGCTTAGAGATAAAAGAGATTTACAGGATTTACCAGCAATACAAATTGAATATTTAATTCTAGCTGCAGGGGAGGAGCGGGGGCTGAGCCCTGGGGGTGTGTGGAGGTGTGCAGGGGGTGGGCACAGGGGCCTCCTGCCTCCCAGGGAGGCATCTCCGGCTCTAAGGGCAAAACCAATGCCAGGGCTGTGACTGGGGGCTGGGGGAACTGGGTATCCTCTGCCCGTCCTGCCCCTAATCCCACCAGCCACTTCTCAGCTGCCAACTGCGTGGCACAGCCTCTGCCATCACATGGGAGCTCCCGTGGGATTGTCCCTGGATGAGGCATCAGTACCAGGGGATTCTCTGGGAGGGCTTTGGCCCCCACACGCTGCCCACGAGCCAGCCTGGAGCCAACATTTGGCTGTTGCCTGCTTCATCATGCTCCCACCCTGCCCCAATGAGGATACCCCTGGATAAGGCTGTTTGCTGTCCAGAGCAAGGACACTGCCAGGGAATGGGGCTGGAGGCAGAAGAAAGGGACAAGAGAGCTGAGCACCCTCCAGGATGGCATGAAGAAACCCAAAAGGAGACCCAGCCACCCCCTGCAAGGCCAGAGGACATGAAGCCAGAACCTCTCCTGGTAGCCATGGGGAGGGGTCTGCTGGCTTGCCCAGAGCCCCAGCACAAGGGTCCTCCCGGTGCCCACCCTGCCTCACCACGCCACAGCCTGGCACGCAGCGCTGGCACGGGTGCTGCCACGGGGCGGGCTGGGGGAGGACAGTGGAAGATGAATGAGGGAGTCGGGAGGCTAATGGCATTGTCTGGAAAGTAGGTCGTGTGCTGAGCAAAAAGATATTTATATCAAAGCTCGTTCCCCCGCAGAAGCTCCCGAGCCAGGCACAGGCAGCACCACCAGCCCATGGCCATAACACCCCACAGCACCTCACACCCCCTCAGGACCCTCTGCCTGGCCCTATACCCAGCTCTGCCATCCAGGGTACCCACAGCTCACCAGTCCCAGGGCAACGGCACCAGTGGCATCACTCGTGGGCTGGTAATGCCAGAGATGGAGCTGCCCTGCTGGAGCAGAAGCTGTGGTGGCTCTTTGCCTTTGTTGACCTGGCTGCAGGTGCCAGGCACTGGATGGCTCTGGGTTATTTTTAATGGAGCCTTTGCTGAAATGTTATATTCCCCCAGACACTCCCCTGAGGGGCACAGCCAGCCCTGGTGCCAGCCCTGGCCACGCTCCTCACAGCCTTGTCCTGAGCTTCAGCCAGGTCTCAGCCTTGTTGCAAACCTCAGCCACCTCCTTTCCTGCTGGGGGGAAACCCACGCTCAGGGTTCCCTCCCTCACACCTCTGACCTTCCCAGAAAAGCCAAGAAATTGTCCCAAGGAGCCCAGACAGAACCAATATCTGCAAAGAGGTTTTGCCTCTTCTGGCTTTGCTGCCCCAATGGCTGCAGACACGACCCAGCCAGTAACCACAACGTCATCCAGCCCCACTCTCCTGTCCCCATCCCTGTCCTGTGCCCAGGCAGCCTTGGATCTTGGAGCAGGCTCGTTTCCCATAATAGCTGTGCCGGCTGAATTTACAGCCTCGCTCCGAGTTATTAATAATAATAGCCTCTCTCTTAAGTAGGGCTTTTCATCTGCCTCAGAGCCCTTCCAGAGGACGTCTGCAGCATTATCACCATTTTATTCTCATTTCAGTGGGCAGGAGAGTGAGA